>SPJY01003720.1:1310368-1446741 GCA_005191435.1 Raddia distichophylla
TGTTTGATGGCTAAAACATTAGCAACCCCAGTTTACAATCTGAGAGCACTAATAAAGTTAAAACCTTGAGTTTAGTTGCTGGGTTTATCTATTTGGCAGCAATGGTATTTGAGTTGATCATGTATTTATATGTCTTTCTTGTCAGATTTGGAGAATACATGACTTATGGTATTATTGGCTTGCTTATTATTGTTGCTGTACTTTATGAGAATCATTTTGTTATCTTGCTCATACTGCAATATTTCCAACAGCAAACACCTACAAATTTCTCAGCCAACTGTTTTGATCAATTAGACTCCCTTTTCCACCGTGATTGTCGCTGAGCTCTGAAGAGCTCTCTGTTTCACACTTAATTCTCAAACTAAAATCTTATGAGCTCTTTATCTTGTAGTGTTCTTTCCCAAATTAAGCATATTTTCATGTCTCGAGTTTGGTCATATGTTGCGAGGCTCGACAATAGAAGGCAGCGTTTAAGTTCCACAGTGGAACAGTGTAACAGACTGAACAATAGCTCCGCCGGTTCACCTCTTGAAGCAAGCGAGGAGCTCGTCAACCTCAGCGGCGTCGACATCCGCGAGCACCTCCCCGGGATCATCCTCCTCTCCGCGCTCCCCCTTGGGCCTCTCCCCGGCCTGGGGCGCGGACCCGGTGCGGTCGAGCATCTGCGAAGGCGGCGGGGGGCGATAGAGGACGAGGTCGTAGAGGAACCTGCCCTGCGGCGTGAGCAGCGCCGCGTAGGTGGGGGGCGGAGCCCGCGCCGGGGCGTTGGGCGTGGGCGCGTACCGCGGCTGGGCGGCGGCGGCGGAGGAGGAGAGCAGGTCGTTGGTGAGGAGCGAGTGGAGGAAGCGCACCGCCTCGGGCCCCGCGAAGCGGACGACGGCGCGGGAGGCGAGGCGGCAGGCGAGGACGCCCGGCCCGCGGCCGTCGGCGGGCTGCGGGCTCTCGTGGAGGGAGCGCCGCGAGGCGCCGGCGGCAGAGGCGAGCAGGCAGCGGCCGAGCGGCAGCGGCCGCATGGCTGGGATCTGAGCTTGGTTTGGGCCTTTGGGGGAATGGGCGTTTTTGCGCGGTTTTGGTTGGTTTCTGGGCCAATTTCGAGGGGTTTTGCGGTGGGAAGCGGCGGCGCATGGGGGTAGTACGCGTGGGGAGGAACGTGGCGGCAGCGCGAGTGCGCGACTCCGCGCGCGCCATGACGAGTCACGGCATGCGCGCGGTACTGCCGAGGGACAGATCATGAGATCAGAGGAAGATGCTGGACCGAATCCCTGCCCGGCTATACATCGGATCATTCGGATGTGATCAAAATTTGTTACTCCTGTGGACGTGTCTGCTTTAGGGTGTAAGAGCAAGGGTCAACGCTGTGCTAATTTGAAGCTAGGAATGGTACTGGTAGAGTAGAGTAAAATAGAAAAGAGAAAAAACTGATAAATAGGGACAGATGCATAGTACTTTGGAAATAAATATAAGTTTGAGCATTGCATTTTTATCCACAACCCGATGGCCAATCTGAACGAGTATTTCAAATCGTAAAAGACATGCTAAAATCTTGTACTCCCTCCGTATCAAAATGTTTGTCACTTTTGACTTTTAAATAAACGTTTGACCATTCGTCTTATTCAAAAAAATTATGTAAATGTCATTTATTTTATTGTGACTTGCTTTATCACTAAATATATTTTAAGTATGACTTATTTTTTTACATATTTTTGCTAATTTTTGGAATAAGACGAATGGTCAAACGTTTGTTCAAAAGTCAAAAGTGACAAACATTTTGATACGGAGAAAGTACCTTAGTTTTTCTTCAAATGGAAAAAATAGTTACCCTACGCAAAATTCTTCTACGATAATAGTTATCAGGCCAGTCTTGAGATGTGACCCTTTGAAGCATTATATGGACATAAGAGTAGAACACTCCTTCATTGGTCAAAAGTAGGAGAAGGATAAGTTTTTGGTATTGAATCACGAAGCCGAAGAAAATGTGAAGGTTATTCATGAAAGACTTGACAACCCAGTCATGAAAAAAGAGTCATGTGGATAAGCGAAGGAGAAAATCAAGTTTCAACCTAGTGATATGGAGTATTTGAAAGTATTCCCACTCAAAAGGACAAAATGGCACCTCGATATATCAGACCTTATCAAATCCTAGCTCGAAAAAGACAAGTTGCTTTACCATTAGGCTTGAGAAACATTTATAATGCGTTCCATATATCTAAACTAAAGAAATGTCTATGTAAGCCTTAGGCCCAATCCCTAGGCCAATTCATCCTCTCTCTCTCTCTCTCTCTCTCTCTCTCTCTTCCCCTACGCTTTCTTCTCTTTCCGACGCCTCTCTCTCTCTCTCTCTCTCTCTCTCTCTCTCTACCTTGTTGTCAGGCCAAATTCTGCATGTGCATCGCTATGTTGATCGCTTGCGTCGCCACCCCACCTCTCGCCAACCTTCGGCTAAGGCTCTATTTTTTTCAGCTTAATAGCTTAATGTCTTATATACGTATTAAAAAAACATATGTTTTGAGTTTTTCGACTCTATTTTTTCGTTGTTTCGAAGGTGCGTTCTAAAACTTTAAAAAGCAAGTTAAACGAAATGATCCGAATCTCGAGGCTACCTCCAGAAGCTCTCGAAGTTCAGTCATTTCAGCTCAAAAGAACATACCATGAGTATCGCTGGCGCCGCTCGGTTTTGCTGCCGAGTTAGTTAGAACCGATTCGTCTTCCTGCACTCTCCCTCTCTCTCGCCTCCTCCGTCCATAGGAGCTAGCCCGGGAACTCCATTCCGTCGCGCACAACACCGCCCCGACCACCCCTGATTTGACACACAGAAGATGTGATGTGGAGGTAGAAAGAACACACAAATACGTAGTAGCACACAAAAATGATGTGGAGGGGGGGAAATATTCTCAAGAGTCAAGAGTAAGGCTAGGTGATTGGAGGTCGGAGCCGGAGGCCACAAGAAAGTGGAGCAGAAGCTACAGCGAGCCAGCAGACTGCAGCTGCGCGAACAGTTGTAATAACAAGCATACCCGCTACGTATTATAACAAAACATGGGCAGTTATACAAGCACCGTTCGCTTAAACAGCTCACACTGTTGGCGACACAGTTTTACAGATCAAAAGGAAGCACATAGCATCTTCAGTTTTCACGGTTTCAGATCAGACACATTCACACGCTAGCATGCAAGTAGGTCACTTTCGGACATTCAGGGCCATTTTCTAAACGAACTTGAGACTCGAATCTTACTGATCTTACACAAACCAGCAGCTTTTATTTATTTAATCTGTGAATGGAATATACTCTTCAGGAGATTGGGATGTCTCGGGATTTTGGCCGTCCATTGCGATTCCTTGGATCACGGGACTGCTCTGTTCCAGGAAGCGCCCAGCTCCATGCCGGCTGCTGGCGATGTCCATTTCCACCACGGTTACCTGTGGTGCATCCAAGGTACACAGTTGTAGATAGAATGCAGAAAATGCAAAATGAGCCCAGCTAATACGTACTGCGCACAAATCAATCTATAAGTCACTTCATCAATTCAGCTGGAGCTGCGTGGCAAACTTCATAGTTCAGACTACAGTAGTCAGTAGGAACTCAGAACTACTGAATCAATCCACTTTTGTGCAAAACCTAAAGGTGTATCAAGTTTTCCATTGCATTGTTCATTTTCCACGAATTTTGTAACATGTGTTAGCATTTCCTAAATTAGCTCCTGGGATGCTTCAGATTTATTTCCCAATTGCACTATTTCAACTTGGCCAGTAGATATCTCCACTATTCACCCTGATATTAGAACTGGTGTAGTGGTGTCCCACTGAGCATGTATTGTAATAAGAACGCCCAGCCTAGTTTCTGTTTCTACTTGATACATTAAAGCCTCCCTCCCTCAAATCTTTCTGATTATTTTGCTTCTGTTTTATCATTCCAGACATTCCTCTCTTATTTTACACTGCTGAATAATTACCAAGTTGACACAATAAAAAAGTTCAAATAACAGTTTTGCATTGGGCTTTGCGAAGGGAAGGATGAAAATAAAAAATGTTTCAGAACAATGATTCAAGTAGGCAGAAATTGATCATGGTATAATGGCGCAAAACCTATTTCCAAATTTTGACGCAAGAACGGAAGTTCTCAACAGGAAAAATAGCAAAAATAGGCAATACATCTAATTCCTCAAGACGTTTCTGGAAGTTCTTGTGATTTGTGAATATATAATGCATACCTGAAATATCACCATTAGAGCTACCAGCATTTTGACCAGGCAAGCGATGCGCAGCTTTCCCCTTCCATGATTCCTCAAACCCAACTAGTTCATCTGTTATAAAAAAACACTAGTTCATCTACATATAGAGAGATTTGTGTAAAAATTAAAAACTAAAGCTGTAGAAGGAACCATAAGGAAAGATGGAAATATCAAATCAACCTTCATTAAGATTGTGCAATATTTGTGTAGTGTCCACCTTCCCATCTGAATTTAGCTTCCTTGTTAGTGAATGTCCCTGCGTTTTTTTATTGAAAACCAAATTAGTTATAGACCTAAAAAGCACCAGATATGAGAGATGAATAGAGGTCCACGAAGTCACTCTATGGTTCCATTCACGGCCTAATGATCCAAGTCTATATGATAGGCTGTGCTACACAATTCAGTGTAAAAAAAAAAGCTAGTTGATATGATTTGGTTTTTTATTGTTGACTAGGTCCATGCACCGTGCGCATAGCCTTCTACCTTGTCATGAATTCCTCGGGAGATTCTATGATTGGCCTCTTTAGTTGTTGTATCGGCTTCCTTGCTTTCTTCCACAGTAATCTGCAAGAAATATAATTATTGTCGCTTCCAATTACTTTGAGGGATCATGAATAATTACATCTGTAAATTGCTTACCCCATCATTGCCAGTCCTTCGAGTCTTTGAAGCAGTGTAGTAAGATCCATTAATACCACCATAAGTCACAGAAGAGCTCTGGTATGTGAAAGTACGAGCTTGCGACTGCCCTCCATTTGCCCTATTGAAATCCCTTCTCTGCTGGATTTGTCCTCCTTGCATTGCTGATTAATGGGGAAAAAAATGAAAAAAAAACATGTGATTTTTTATCAATTAAACATCCCAATACTAGACAAGAGAAGTGATCCAACCCCAGGTCCTACCATCATCTGGCTCCTGAACATATGATTCCTGGTTTGATGGGTTATTATTACGCTCCGCGTTCCCTCCTTCATCCTCATCAATCTCTGTAATGATAGGTCGCCTGCTGTTACTAGTCGGCGGAGCTTGCTCAAGGAATCCATCATTCCTCATATCTCCGAATGGCCCTCCCATCGGCCCAAGAAAACCTGGGCCAAACATGCCAGGGCCGCCCATCCGGCTCCCAAATGGCTGTGTGAAGAATGGATCATCAAAAAGATCCCTCCCTCCAAAGAAGCCAGAAATCAAGCTCCTCTGATGACCAAAGCCGCCAAATCCAGCAAAAGGGTCCCTAGCACCAAAGAAGTCATCCCTTCCATTCTGCCCCCTCTCCATTTCCCAGCTATAAGACAAGCTCTGCAAGCTTCAAAAGCTAAGAAATTGTTAATTGCAATAGACACAGTTCAAATAGTAACAGAAATACAGCAACTAAAGGTATAAAGTAAACATATTCACACTTCCAGTCTTACAAAAGCATGAGTTTCTTGCTCAAAAATAAAAATAAAAATTAAGTCTATGATTCCTTCCACTAATTCGTGTTGCGGAATTCCATCTTAAGACAGAACTATCTTTCTCATGCATAAACATTACGAAAAAAACCAATTGGGACCATTGCCACAGGTACACATCCAGCTTTCCCCCTTCGCGTGCATGAAAGATCAAGGCGCGACGCATCGATTCTCCTACCTATCCGTCCAAACGCACGCGAGGAACAACCAACCGAAATGCAACGGCGACCCCCCACTCCCAGGATCCACCAACCACGACCAACCAAGCAGCGCTCTCGCGGTTCCGAGAAAGAAATTCGGCTGCAGGAGGGATTGTCTCGGGACCCTTTACCTGGATGGATCGATACCCCGAATCGCACGAAGATCTCTGCCTTGATCGTGGGGGGTTTGTAGTGGTAACGGTGGGAGAATTAATTTGGGATTTGGGAGGAGGAGGCTTGTGGCGTGAGGGAAATTCCCCTCTCTGGCTCTCTCTCTCTCCGCTCTCCGGAACGTTCGGGTTCTCTCTCCAGTGCAAACGGAGGTGGGACTGTGGGAGAAGCCTCCAGATCAGACTCGCCTGGGCCGGTAAGCTGGTCTTCTTGGCCCAACATGAAGCCCAATCTCACAATGCATGAGTCTCCTGCAGCGGCCGAGACAGACTCCAACACACTCCAACAACACAGTGTTGAGCAGTGGCAGTGAGAAAAAAATAGAGAAGAGAAGAAAGGAGAGAAAAAATGAAAAAAAAAAGGGGGAAAGAAAGTAACTTTTCTTTACTTGTGCGGCGTCGAGTTCCGGTTAGTTAAATTTCTTTCATGAATTTTAGTTTACGTAGCTAGTTTAATAGATATAATTTGCAATTAGTGTATAATATATAGAATGGAGTTAGATATAAATGTGTGCAGCTTAAATTTTTTTATTGAAAATTGTGCTACTGGAGTGTTTTGTCTTGCATGTAGGGGTGGGAGAAGAGGTGAACGGGCTGGGCTTTATATAGCCGGGGCCCGGGAGGGTCGTCCATGGGAGGGGGGGTCGCCACTGTCGCGACAGGCACTCCCTCCCCCAACGATCGGCATCGACTCATCACGGCTAGTGAGCGGTGCTAATGGTTTGGGGGCCTATCGCCCATGCCTCGGGCGATCGCCCCACCTGTGGACGATATGTGGCAATTTTTTTTAAAAAAGGCGCAACATATATTTTTTTTAAAAAATAATAATAATAAAAAATCAGAACATGGTGAGGGTTGTTGGGCCCCACACTAGCACTCAGTCTTGTGAGAGCATATACAATGATACATATTAGATGTCTTTAAGCCGTCTATAAGGCTTGCTATGCAGGATGGATGATGATGCGTAGGAGAGAAAGCGTGTATAGAAATTTGAACAATCTCCGGTGTAAAAATCAACTCTACTGGAGAAATAAGAAATTTTGTGTGTGAACAAACTGTCTAAAATAGTGTACGGTCATCTCTACCGATGTATAAATTGTACTCCCTCCGTTTCAAATTGTAGTTTACTATTGACTTTTTAAAACGCCTTTTGACCATTCGTCTTATTCAAAAAAAATAGTGCAAACATGCAAAAATATAAGTCATGCTTAAAATATGTTTAATGACAAAACAAATCACAACAAAATAAATAATATTTACATATATTTTTTAAATAAGACGAATGGTCAAATAGAATATTCAAAAATCAACAGTGAATTATAATTTAGAACGTATGGAGTATCTAGTAATATCTATATGTGGTATGACAGTGGTTGAGCATCCACACCAGCTACTTTATTCCCACCCTATATTTCACTACTCCCTCCGGTCACAAAAAAAGTCGTCGTTGACTCTTGCACACAACTTTGACCATTCGTCTTATTAAAAAATATAAATATATAAAAATATAAGTCATACTTAAAATATATTTAAAAATAAACTAAATCACAACAAAATAAATGATATTTACATAAATTTTTTGAATAAGACGAATGGTCAAAGTTGTATGCAAAAGTCAACGGCGACCTCTTTTTGTGACCGGACAGCTACTCACTCTATCATTCCCTCTAAATTTTCTTCACACTTTACACTGCACTCTAAAAGATTTCTTTCTTCCATTAGACATTATCCAAAGCTATAGTGGTTGTTTGGATTGTTGCCCTCGGTTGCCATGCCAATCGTTGGCTCGTCTTGATGATTTGAAAGGAGTTTGGTTCACAACTATTCATTGGCTTGCCAACGCAAAAAGTTGTCGTGCCAAAATTTTTCACTTTATATAGCCGGGCTAGTCACCCATGGGAGGGAGGTCGCCATTGTCTCAAGCGATAGGCACCCCCCTCCCCCAAAACGACCAGCACTGACTCATCATGGCTAGTGAGCGGTGCTAATGGTTGGGGGACCTATTGCCCATGCCCCGGGCGATCACCCCACCTGTGAGCGATATGTGACTATTTTTTTTTTCAAAAACAGGCGTGACATATATATTATTTTTTAAAAATAATAACAGTATAAAATCAAAACATGGTGAGGGTTGTTGGGTCCCACACTAGTACTCAGCCTTGTGAGAGCATATACAATGATACATATTAGCTGTCTCTAAGCCGTCTATAAGGCTTGCTATGCAGGATGTATGATGATACGTAGGAGAGAAAGCGTGTATAGAAATTTGAACCATCTCTAATGTAAAAATCGAATCTACATGAGAAATAAGAAATTTTGTGTATGAGCAAACTATCTAAAATAGTGTACAATCATCTCTACCACTGTATAAGTTGTATCTAGTAATATCTATATGTTATATGATAGTGGTTAGATATAGATTATAGACAGATGACTATAATTTCAACCCATTTTACATGCCTGTTAGTCGAGCCTCGTTTTTATGCGCTCCTCGATCTCGGGCCGACAATGCCCGGCATGTGACACGTCGTTCGTTGCTCGACTCCCGTCCCCGTTGTCGAAGAAGAGGCAAGGCATGAGGGCAAGCACGCTTAGGGATGCAAATGGACCGACCATAGGTCCATCTTTGACCCTCTCTAGTTCATTCGTTTGTACTAAAAACTTGATTCCTAATCTATTTAGTATAAATAAATGAACTAGTGAGGGTCAAAGGTGGCCCTAGGCCAACCCATTTGCATCCCTAAGCACGCTGCTTGCTGCCGGCCGGCCTAACCACTTCGCGGTCCTATGTACGAGCATAGCCTACAGGCCTCCAGCTGAACAGGGACACGGATTCTCTGCCATTAGGTCACTTAATACATAGTAGATCATGGAGCTTACATGTCAGCAACAATGTGATATAACGACAAGAGGCACAAACATTTGTTTCGCTGGACAGACAGAACCTAAAGCGTGCAAGGCTTTGAGATCTTGTGAAATCGGTTTTGAAAACCAAAACATTTAAGCTAAACATACAATGTTTGAAGGATCCCGTGGGAGCGCTTTAGCCATGGACAGTGGATAAAACTCTTCTACTATTGACAGCATTTCCGCTCTTTTCCACACCATCTCCACTTAAGTAACCTCCAAGTAGGACGGTCAAAACTGATACATTACGGTTGTGTACGGACAGCAAGACCGCCATCACAAGCTCCTCTTTCTATAAGAACTGCTCTCATGTCAACTATAGGGAAAGAGCCAACTCTGGTTGGTAGCTGGCAACTTCAATCTCACCTGCCAGACGGTGAACAAAAACAATGACAATCTCAATCCCGCCCTCATGAACACTTTCCGCTCCACCCTAGACCAACTCAACCTGTTTCAGCTCAACCTCTCAGGACGCAGATTCACTTGGTGTAATGAACGCGTCACTCTGACACCCACAAGAATTGATAGGGCCTTCTACACAACCCATTGGAATAAGTTCTTCCTAGCTGCCAGCTTGTGTGCACTCCCAACTATAGTCTCCGATCATACAACCTTTTCCTTCTTGGGGATCCTTTGCATCGCCGACCAAATGCTTTAAATTTAAGAACTTTTGGCCCAAGATGGACGACTTTCAGCAGATGGTTCAGTCTACCTGGATTAGAGGGGTGTTCTCCCCAACCCATTCCAAATCCACTACATTAAATTGTCGCGTACGACAAAGGCCCTCTCAACCTAGGTTAGGAGCAAAATAGGCAAAATCCAAGTGTAGCCCAGCGTGGTCAATGTGTTTATCCAGCTTCTTGACAATGCATGCCCAAGAGTCCCAGACCCTTTGCCCCCGCTAGTTCGAGCTTCGTTGACTACTTACGGCCAAATGTATTGGTCTTGTAGCACTGGAATAGGCTCGCACCAGAGAGCTAGGGTGCAGTGGATTTAAGAGGGAGACGCCAACACCAAATCTTCCACCCGCATGCAAGCATTAGACGCTGCAAAAACATCATCCACCAGCTAGAAAAGAAACCCAATCCAACCTCTTCTTTCAGGAGCACCTCGGTACCTCTTTTAACGGGCCATCTCTCTTTCGTGGGACCATTTAGGCTACATGCAGCAAGACTTCTCAGATCTTGAGCTACCATTTGAGGAGGACGAAATCAAACAGATTGTTTTCTCGCTGCCCACCTGCAAGGCACCTGGCCCTGATGGTTTCACTGGTATTTCCTATCGTATGGGATATCATCAAGTTTGATCTCATCCACATCGTCCACTTCTTCAAGAATCAAGATGGCGTCTCGTTCAACCTACTCAATGCAATAAACATCATTCTTTTGCAAAAAAAAGTGAACTGTCAGCGTCTGTCGAACTACAAGTCTATTGGTCTCATCCACAACTTTGGCAAGCTTCTTATGAAATTGCTAGCCAACAGGCTAGCCCGTCACCTCGACCGGCTAGTCTCCACAGCCCAAAGTGCGTTTAATAAACAGCGTTGCATCTAGGACAACCTTTTGTATGCTCAAAACCTGCTCCACGACCTTCACAAAAGCTAAACCTCTACCCTCTTCCTCAAGTTAGACTTTGCCATGGGCTTTGACTCGGTCCACTCGAGCTACCTGCTTGAGCTGCTAGAAAGACTAGGCTTCGTCCAGAAGTGGCGTAATTGGATTTCTATCCCCCTAGGATCGACATCCTCCTCCATCTTGCTAAATGGGGTTCATGACCCTAAGATTTGGCACGTCAAAGGTGTTTGGTAGGGTGATCCCATCTCCCCTATGCTATTCATCCTCGCCATGGATCCGATTCAACGGCTTTTCCAGCTAGCCACCTTAGAAGGGCTACTCTCATAAATTCGCTCTAGGGCTTTTACACTGCGCACCTCCCTCTATGCTGCTACCGCCGCCATTTTCATCAACCTAAATAAAGAGAAGCTCACAGTGATTATCTCCATCCTAGAGGCCATTGGTTCGATGTTAGGCTTGCGGACCAACTACAACAAGTGTGTGGTTTACCCCATCAGATGCCAAGACATGGACCTTGATGTAGTTATGGCTGACTTCCCTGGTCACCATGACAACTTCTCTTGCAAGTACCTCGGACTATAGCTTCACACACAGAAGTTTAGACGATCTCACTTCCTGCCCTTAATAGATAAGGTGCGGTCCAGACTTTTGTCCTAGAAGGGTGCACTTCTCTCCAAAGCTGGTCGCCTAACCTTGCTTAAGTAGGTGATCCTCTCCACTATCCCTACCTACTTCATCATGATTTTTTGACTCCCTTAGTGGGTTGCCAAGAAAATTGACAATGTCAAAAGATCATCCCTATGGAAGGGCACTAGCAAGGCCCTTGGTGGACACTCTTGTGAGCCGGGACTCCGTTTGTCGTTCCAAGCGTGTGGATGGGTTGGGAGTCCCTAATCTACTCAAGTTTGGTACAGCCCTGCGTCTCCGCTGGCTTTGATACGAGTTGAAATTTCTAGGCAAGCCGTGGGCAGACACCCCCACACGTTGTGATGAAAGTGGCAGGGTTCTCTTTCATGTGGCCACGACAATATTGATCAACAATACCAACAAGTTGACTTCTTGCTTGATCGTTGCCTTCATGGGCTAGCCCACTGCCATCCATCCCTGAATCTCTTTTAGATTGCTAGGGAAAAAAAATCGTACCATGGCACATATGTTGCACAACAACAGGTGTATCAATTCCGTCAGACAGCTCAACACCAGCACTCAGCTTTAGGAGTATCTTTGTCTCTGGTACCTCATCCAACCAATTGCCTTCGACCCCAATACGAAAGATGACATCACTTGGAACCTTGTGACATCTGGAACATACCCCTCATCAGTGTACAATACCCAGTTCTTGATAGTATCTGTAGCCGCCTGGCGTCAACAATCTGGCACGTAAAGACAGAACAAATGCAAGTTATTTGATTGGTGCCTAGGCCATGATAAAATCCGTAAGACAGATGTCTTAGCAAGGAAAGGTTAGCCCCCACCAAGCAGTGTGTACTCTCTGTCACACCAGCCAAGAGACTATTGACCACCTGTATGTCCACTGTCCCTTTGCGACAACAGTCTAGGAGAAATTCTTGCCGCTCAGCGAACCACCCCTTCGCCATCTACCCGAGTATCACCAACCTGATTGCAGATAAACCATCTAGCAAAGGACATCAACAGCCGCGTCATCTTCACGGTCACAAGCGAAACCGTCGCCTCTTTCAACAACGCAGCCTTTCGATGACGCATGTTGCGAGTAAAATTTCCGATGACATCACCTCGTGGGAGCGCGCTGTAAACCTTACCGGTTCGCTAAAAAAAAACATAACATTTTGTTCGAACAGCGTTTCCCTTAATTTGGCACGGAGTATCACCGAGAAAGCTTCTTTCTTCACCGCATGCTTACATGTACAGATGCTGCTGACATTGTTCTTGCACATGCACAAGTGCTACTCAGTGCTAAAGAATAATGTGCATACCAACAAGGGCAATAAACGGCGTATACATTCATCTTATTTTACACTTACACGTGCACCATTTTCACTTCCTTGATAGAGTCAAAAGGGGATTAAAAAGGGGGTGACCTAATTCTGTCATTAGAACTCCGCAATCATGGTCCCAGTAACTGTTCACAGACAACATATGTGGGCTATAAGCTTCAAAAAATAATGTTACATGTTAATGAACCCAACGAAGTTACTAGAAGAGGTGAGTCCTACAAGGCAAGTTCCTTGTATAGAATATCAGAAGGTGAGAATTTGTTTCCCGTGTTGACATGCATGCTAAATGTGTAGCTTATCTATTGAGACGTCCTTCGTACCACCCAGCGACTTCAGCTTCTGCATTTGTGGATCAGCAATCAGTACAGCGTGTCAATTTCTTCTTGAAACTAAAAATTATAATATCATGAGTAATGGCTATATAGCTTATCTATTAATCATGTAGTACAAGGAAACATAACGATCCAAGAAACTATAAAGGTACACAGATAGGATTTTACCGTAATAAATTGCGGAGGATCATCAATGCTAGAAGATCCCAGGACAACCTCTCGCTTCAGTTTCATTGTGAGCTTGTGCACCGTGCGCAACTGGTCCATTGAAGTAGCAAATTGGTTAAAACATATACACACTAGGAACGACAGTTATCAAATGATTTGCAGTGAAAAGTTGTACTTCTGATCTAGTGGCTCCACCAATCATGAAGACAAAAATTCGGTTGCCTAGCCTCTTGAAGTCACCTGATGCGTGTCTTAAGACTGAAGAATCACTGCCCAGTTCAATTTATGGTCATAAGGAAGCAGCTATAGGATCTTTTAAAAAAAGAAGAATGAAAGCAGCTGGAAAGTACAAAGATACTCAAAGTAGTAGCAATTTGCCATTCATTCATACCTCGACTGGCTGTCATCAGAGTTTCGAGACTTAGCCCATGTTGGTGTCCGCCGTGATCTCATCGACATTGGCTGTGAAGTTTGTGCTGGTCGTGGTACTGGTGCAGTTTGTGTGGTTCCTTGAGTAGTAGAGCTTGGTTCATTCATATATGGGTATTCATTTAAAGGTAATTCACCTTTGCTTAGTTTCTCAATTAGCTCCTGTCAAAGCAGCAAGAAATTACACCCTTATTTTAGGTACTCTTAATATGAAATTATCCAATATATAAAATGCACCAATATTGTTGCCTTTCTATCAAAATCAGTCCCAAAACAATAGAACTGATAATTGAACATGTAAGGAAAACTTCCATAAAAACATGCAATGAAAATGTAGCAAACTAAGTGCACGTGTCCTTAAACCAAATCCAGGTGTTTTAGTTTCATGGTTTTAACCTGCTTTAGATAGAACCACAAAGATAATGTGTGGGAAACAAGTATAAAATTTAAAAAACAGATTTGGAACCATGGAGATGCTTTTCTGCTTGCTCAAAATAATTAATTTCAGTATGTAAGTTATTCTTAGTTAAAAAATGAAGTTATTCATCATTTCCAAAAATATGCAAGTTATTCTTGTGCAAAATATTTTTTTAGCAATAGTTAAAAATAATTTTGAAGCTATGCTAAAATAGCATAGGCATAGTTTTGTTCAATTCAGTCTGCTCTAAGATTTAAGAGATCAAGAGAATAAGAACACATTCTCAAAGAAGTTCACAAAATTTAGAAATCAAGTATATGTTTGTTTCAGCAAAGACTTATTATAGTACACCATGACTTAATCATATCTGACTGTAAGCACCACAAGGTACAAAGTAGCTAAGCAGATACAAAGAAAATAAGCTTCCAGGAAAGGTTCTATGGCATGCCTCTATAAGTGGGAAAAAACGTGATAACGCCCAGGTTTCCTCCCCATCCTGCCGTTCTGTCCTGGCAGCATTTTTTTTCTAGCATAGAAGATATGAATTTGTTAGTACAATGGAAGAAAGTAAACATATTTTAATATTTAGCTGAGCTACTGAGTTCACCTTTTGGGCATCAAATTTGAGAGAGAAAGCGCCAGCCCTTGAAGATTTCTTTGTATCTGAACCGCCCAAGTATCTTAAACTATTTATTACATTCATGTCATCTGGTGGCAGTTTTGCTAGCTGCAAGTCGAATATACTAGCTCATGATACCATACAGCTATAGAAGTAGAATCAATCGTACACACACTCAAGCAAAGAATAACATGATGTGAATCACCTGCATCAACTTTTCCCCTTTGTCACCTTCAAACTTCTCAGGATACACGATTGCATATATAATCAGCAACCTCAATTTATTTTCTGGACTCATATCCTGGACAACGGCACAAGAATGTGAAGCAAAGAACACTAAACAAATAGAGACTTAAACAGTAGGCCTGTTTTTCATTCCTCTCTTTCTACACAAACCTGCTTTGACCTGAGGATACTGATCACCTCCTTTGCCCCTGCATCTCCAAAAACAAGATCCTGCTCCAACTGCCCGATGTCACGGAGCCCATACTCCCTGATAAACTTGTTAATTTTTCCGGCAATCTGAACAAGGTTTTAATAAAAAGTATTAGTTTTATCATTTTGAAGTTCGAGAGCTTATCAGAAGATGTTGTGCAAAAGTAAGGCACTAAAGCATATGCTGTAAAACTTAATATATAAGTATATATTAAGGCAATAACATGTGATTTTAAACATCATCTGCTTGCTTTGAACTAGATGTTTGGCTTAATCCAGCAATTAATACATGACAATTATGTAACAAGTAAAAAACACATATTGTTACATCACATATATTTCTACATAAAGGTACATGCATTTACTCGCTGATGGAGGCTAAAATTATGTTTGCACTGAATCATTGCCCACTGATGGAATACACTATGTAAAAGAGCAAGGAATCTTAACTTGAATTCACTAAGATATTGCAAATTTCAACTATAAAATTTTTATTTTTGAGCGAAAATTTCAACTATAATATAAGATTTATTTTCCACTTTTGTACAGACAGTTCTTATAAATCCCAAAATAATAACTAATGGCTAGTAACTGTAACAAAATAACATGGCGCATGTAGAGAAAGTATTATGAAAAATAATCATCAACCTCTATATGGAGGGTCAATTTCTCAACTTGATCACTGTATTGTGGCAAAGCTTGAACAATCTTTTGAAGATCCTTTGTTGAGATTTCACCACCATCTCTAGTTGAGAATGGAATGGAAATGATATAAGACTTTATTATGAAAGAACTTACAAATAATATGCATTCTGTAATCACATTTCACCAGAAAATAACCCACCAATCAACATTGATTTATATCAGGATACAAATTATAGTTTAGTTTGAATAGTAAGAGCTACAGTTTTCAGTACTGCTCTTCCATAGTTGCAAACATGCAATTCAGATACATCTTATCAAGTTCCCAAAAAGAATACTATATGGCCACAATATAACCAAAATATGTTAAAACTACAAATTTATTATGTTTTACATAAATATCCAGCAGAAGGGATATTAAAAAAATGAGACAGAATAGGAATGCTGTCAGCATTCAGCAGTATATAATGATAAATAACACCAAGGCAAGCACTGGCTGGAATAACATACTGGGCTAAACTCTTCTACAGTTGCATTTTCCAAAATCAGAAAGATAATGCACCTTGAATGTAGTTGCGCAGCTTTATTCTTTGCAACAAAATTATTCATCTTCTCATACAACCTCTCACTAGCCTGGCATTTTTTATTAGTGTTAGAAATAATATACCAAATGTATTTAAAAATCTTAAACACCAGTACAATGCGTGACTCACATCAGCTATGTGAGCATGGCGAAGCTCAATCCACAGAGGATCATGATCCTCCAATAAAGCCTCCTTCTTTTCGGGTTCTGATCCCATCTTTGAGACCTTCCAACATAAAGTAATCCTAAGAGTAAAGAAAGCAAAGAGAACAAGAAGTTCCATAATTATATGATATCACATGTACCTCATATATGTATTTATTGCCATCCATTTCGAGTAGATCATGGCACATCGCATCATAGGTCCATTCATGAATAACTGGTGCTATCTTTGCAGTCATCAAAATAGTTGTAAGTTTAGGAAAATATTAAAGTTCAATAAATATATTAATAACCACGTTTTAACTTGAAAGATATGCTTTAGCACCTGATCTATAGGCCTGTCGACAATGAGCAGCTCACATGTCTCCTTCTGGGGAAATTCAGGAATTGTTGATTTATATTTTGATACAATTTCCCAGACAGCAGTTGCTAGCCATTTTGGAACTAGGTCAAATTTTGTTGCTGTGGATTTATCTGCACATTTGGGGGCCCGATATCGCACACATGGAAATTCCTGTAAGTACTCAAATTAGGTTTTCTGTTTAACAAAAAGGGAATATTTTGTTCAAAAAGGTAACAATGTCAGAAATAACAAGGCTATGCATCATTGACAACACAAGACAAGGACAATTGCATAGGAGATATCATTCCATTACTAACCAAGAACCTAAGATAAAAGATATGCAATACTGGTGTTATGGCCTATAATTTAAAATGGTCAGTTGAGAATATTCACGTGGGCAAGGCATATAGTCTGCCATAAGACAGGTGAATTAAGAGATTGCCATTTGCCAAGATCATGTATTCCATTTCAGACATTTGCTATTAACCAACTATGCAAAGGTTTTAATCAAGTTTCGTGAAGTATGGGGCTATCAGAGTTGGCAATTCTGGCCCGTAATGATCCATAATAGGAGATCTGATCCACCCTAGAAAATAAGAATGCAGAAATTGGCAAGCAAAAGCATGCAAGTGCCATCGAAATTTATTAAATACTGAGCATATAACAGAAGTTGCAGAATCCCACTAACCACCATAACCATCAGCATCCAGCAATATCTACTTCAGGTGATGGATTCAAAGATGAGTGACAAGGCTAATATGAATAATAACATCCTGAGAAGGCTAATATGAATAATAACATCCTGAAATTTAATACATCTTTGATAATTTTAGACCTTTTTTTGCCTTGAACAAATATGTTACCCTTACATAAGAACTTAGCATACAAAGCTATAATTCTTGTACTAATCAGCAGCACATTGGGCATGAATAGATCATTGATTCATAGCAAATGAAGTTCAGCAGAATACCTTCAAGGAAGCAAATGTGGTAGCAATGCGACTAGCCATAGTGCTTATAGTATCATTGAACTTTTTAGAGTTATGCTCATTTGCACTAAATAAATCATTCAATGCCGTATCATGATCAGTTATGAAGCCCTGCAGGTATAACACATGATAATATCGGTACATTAATCTCAAACCTGTTATCTTTAAAATGAAATTAAAGAACCAGACACAATGACATGCAAATACAAGTCCATCCAACATCTCTACCCAAACTCATCTTAGTTCTCACCTTAAAGAAAATGGTAAATATTTCCACCATGCTAGCAAATTTTCACTTCAAGATGAACCATTGCATTTTCCTTCAATGCTAATGTAGTTCTTAAGTGAATAACCAGTTTTTTAGCAATTATTATCTACAGAATAATTGAGTACTTACAAGTTTTATATATCCTTCTTTTACTTCTTATAATGGACACAAACCTATACTGCAACTCTACAGATCTTTTGTGCTTGACATAAACAAAATAAGTATAATAAAACTAGAACAAAATATTGAGGAAACAACAACAAAAAGAGGCATAACTCCTAGACTTGTCTTGCAATTGCAATGAAATGATGTCAATCAAAGGCTATGAATACCTGCATGTCAATAGCAAAGAACTCCAAATTCATCTGCAATTAACAGAATCGTGACATTAGAAAGCTACTGCCTACTGCCAAAGCTCATAGAAATCAAAGGTAGAAAAATAATTAACCTCTCTCAGTGCACCAACACGTGGTATCACACTGCTGTCATTCTTTATGTAAGTGACCAGCTCCTTCGGAATTGGTGAGCTGAAGAAGATGTATGCCCTTTAAAGTTGAAAGTAAAACTTTTGACATGTTAGTCAAGATTTAATACATTTTAAGCTTCTGTAAATGATATTCTAGCTGCAAATTGAAACCTCAGTTTAACATACTTCCTGTACAACGGACATCTCCCCGACATGTCAGACAGAAGCATTATGACACTGCAGATTTGTGGACCTTACACATCAGATGGTTCAAGAGGATATACTTATGAAATTTACTAGACGTGTTAAAGAACCAGGAAATGTTACTTTTATGCAAAAAAAAGGGAATATATTATCTAGTTTAGATTGAGATGGATACACATATTCACGATTGTCCTATAAGCTACCAAATAAGTGTTGCATAATGAAACATCAGTATAAAAGAATCGAAGAAACGACCAAGTGCAAGTCATTCACAATTAACTACATTGCCATGCTGATGAAAGTATAAAAGGCAATGACCATTGGAAATTACTTTTCTTTCAACGGTTGAAGAAAGTAGATTGCATCCATTGAAGGCATTGGCTCCCGTCGCTTGAAAAGATCTTCTACCACTGCAAGACAAGTCAATAAGCTCACTTAACTCTCTCACTTTATGAAAAATCAAATCGTCCAGCATCACCAAAGCGTTATTCGCTGAATTGGGGACCTTGAATAGGTGCCCTTCAAGTGAATACAGTAGGAAATTCATGGACCAGACTGCCACTATATGTTTTCTGGCAGCTAGTCTGCTAGACGATCACAGACAGATCCAGGATTTGCAACTTACACGAAATTCCAGCATCGGTAATTTCCGCCATCTTGCAAGCATAGGCCATAATCTTCACCGTAAATTTATCCATGATAAGAACCTACACAGAGGAGACAAAGCCAGATTGTATCCTTTCAGTAATCCTCATAGCATGTACCAGGCTTACCATACATTTTTGTGAAACAATATTAATGCAACAGCGATGTGGGCACGCACGAAAGGATCCACGAATGTCAACCAAGACAACACATGTATGATACAATGTAGACTGAGAAACATGCTGAGTGAGTGTGAAACTGAACAGATTAACCACAGAACACGCATGTGCATACCTTCCATGAGCTCTTGGTCTCCTTGTCCTTGTCCGGCTGCAGCAAGTCTATGAGTATCCCTGCGGAGAAGGAGAGAGAGCCATCACCAATAGTGAGACCATCCCATGCATCATCCTGAGAGAGAGAGAGAGAGAGAGAGAGAGAGAGAGAGAAGTCGCGTACGGTCGCGGCAGATGTTGCGGAAGACCTTGGGGTCGTCGCACGCGGCGCCGAAGTCCGACCCCGACATCGACATCTCGCCGCCGCCGCGTCGATCTGACCGGCGATGATCTCCACCACTCCCAGCACCTGCTCGTCCTCCTCCTCCTCCCCCCTCCTCTCACCCTATATCCTGATTTAGCTGCAGCTCGGGAATGGCGATCGATGATGCCACAAGACACAAGTCCACAAGGACGGTTGCACATGGCTCAGCCATTTGCAACGTTCAGCCATTTGCTGTTGGTTTTGGCATGGCTCTGGGCATCATGAGTATGGAAATACTGGTACCATACTGTCATACATTGGCAATATTCATGAACACGTTTTTTTTTCGTCGTGGTTTAGTGATTATTTTTTGACGCACTTTAGTGAGCTGTGAATAATCCGGAAAAATATATGATACAAACCTATTTGTGTATAAAACGCAGGGGTTTGAACGGGTTTCTTGAAATTTCCGCTTGATCTTAGCCTTGAATTCGTTTAAAACCCAATTTGAATTCAGAAAAATAGTTTCCGGTTATATTTGGAATTGAACCTGATTTGAATTCGTTTATCCAGGAAATAATGGATTGGGATATGTGATCAAGAGCAATATCTAACTGTATCCCGTTTGTACAGCACATCAAAGATATCAGAAGGATATGATATCAATGCAAATCAGAAGAATTGATATCCGATAAGCATAAGCATCTATCTATCTATCTATCTATCTATCTATTATATTATATATATAAAGGTGGGGAAAAAGAAGCCACCATGTTCGTCCACATCATCCACACAAAAGCACAACAATAGGGAAGAATCGTTCTTCTGTCTATCTATCTATCTATTATATTATATATATAAAGGTGGGGAAAAAGAAGCCACCATGTTCGTCCACATCATCCACACAAAAGCACAACAATAGGGAAGAATCGTTCTTCTGTACCATCAACAAGACACTCCGTAGTAGCACAAGATATTATAAATAATGCTTAATAAATAAAGAGTAGAGATACAATGCTATCTGATAAAAAGGAAGACTTCCCTCGAAGAAAGCTTCGCCCCCGGAGCACAAGTGGTCGAGCGCAAGGATCCCGACTACTACCCAATACTTCTACTCTCCTCTCTCCCTATTCTACTATTTTACAGTGGAAGAGCTTTGCTTCTCTTCACCTTCACCTCATTTCACCATGATAAACAATGAGCTGAGCACCCTAATTTATAGTGTGAGGCTAGCTTGGGGGCTACTCGAGCCAGAGGAGCATCCAATGTCGACAGGTGGGGCTGGCCGGCCCTTGGATCCACTACCTTGACTTTGGACGATCACGATTGGCTCCATGAGACGGTTATCCAGGTATCCGAGGGGTAGTTGCTTGGTGGTTAAGCCGGCTGGCCAAGGGACTTGTTCCCTGGACATCCGATGCACCGTCTTAGCTCTTTGGTGGCTTGGATTGGGTCGATGCGCCGTCATAGCCAACGACAACGACTATGGAGTATAGCGGCTATGGTAGTGCAAGGTGATAGCTTATGTTGTGTCTGTCACATCCTACCCCACCCTAGCCCATGAGACTTGCACCCCATTTTTCGGATGCATGCAGCATGCCCACCAGTCCACCACTACGGCACTATGCTTCACACCGAATGTGGTCTGGTTAGGCCCATCGTCGCCGTGGCCGCACTCCGAAGCATGGTGTCGGATGCTCGGAGGCTGTGAAGAATTCAGTGAGTTGTAGCGGGGGGATGGTGATGACATAGCCATGCCGTGACCTGCAGAGGGCAGCTGAGGAGGTTGTCGGCGCGGCGGAGCGTGAAGGCCTGGTCGGAGATGAACATGTTGAGCACCTTCATGCCGTAGGAGGTGGGGCCGGCGTGCGTGGCGGCGTAGGGCACCACGGGTGCGTCGATCCCGGCGACCTCCTGCGCCTCCCTCCACCACCTGCATTGATTCACTCCCGTCGCGCCTACCCGTGAGACAAAGGCGGGGGCCGGATCGGTGGGCGGGGCGGGGCAGGCCTACCCGTGAGACAAAGGCGGGGGCCGGATCGGTGGGAGGGGCGGGGCAGGCTCGGGGCTAGGGTTTTACTCACCGGTGCAGGACGAGGAAGACGCGGTCGTCCTCATCCGAGGCGGCGGAGGCGGAGGCGGCGCCGGCGTCGGCGTCGGCGGCGGTGGCGGGCGGCGAGTTGGTCATTGGGATCTGAGCAGAGCTCCGCATCCATCTCCTCCGCATGTGGTGTACTGCTGGTGGAGTGAGGATTAAGAAAACAATTGTGTGGGGGGAAGGGGTGAATGGACAAGGGGCAATATTGGCATTTGGAAAAAATTGCTAACGTTAGATGTCACAGTGTTATATTTTACAATCTTCACTTGTATTTCCGTTGTCACATATTGGGGTGTACTGGATAAAAGATTTTGTTTTGCATTATCAATTGAGGATGAATAATAGTACAAGGTGTGGTTTAATTTGATGTCCTGATTAAATATTGTAGTTTTATATCCTGCGGAATGTGTTGTACTAGCTGAACAACCACACCAATTTGAGACTTCATTATTGATTAGCCTGTGATTGACAAAACAAGTTTACTATTTTCAACTTTATCTATCCGGTTGACACTGCAATTTTTTTACTCTCTCCTCACTGTCTAAGACACATTTCATGCCTGATTCATCTCTCGTGAAAAAAACACTCGGTGAACATTTTTGTACTGAGATTTTATTTAACTAATTTGTTGCATTGCCATTGAGAGAAGTCTACTACCTAATCTCTTATTATACCAAGTGATTCTTACTCCATTGTAATGAAGACGAAAAAAAATGATATGTACATTCACACCTTCTGCAATGAGACACATGAAATTTTTTTTTTCGCCTCCTGTTGCAGCGCACGGGCACCTTACTATAACACATAATTTGAAGGATCGTCATAACACATAATTTGAAGGATCGTCTCCTCATTAACACATAATTTGAAGGGTTCTTCATGCTTAATTTGTAACATAATCTCAATCATCGAGTGTCGGAAGGAAAAAAAACAGAGAGAGAAGAACCTGAAGTATATCGCTGTAATCTATATTCTGCAGTGAAAACACCATATTCGTTCATCACATCTCAGCACAAGCAATTTGACAGCAACTTTTATAAAAAATTATGCAGGGCTCAGCTCTGCAATTGCTCTTGCATAAATCTGTCTTTGTTTCCTTGTAGGAGTACTATTTATTGATTTAGCAGTGCTCCTGCCTTCCGGAGAAGAAGAAGAAGAACAGGTGGTGCTGTGTTTACTCAAAAAAAAAAGGGTAGTGCTGTGCATACGAACTTATATCAAAAGTAAACACTCTTTGATGAACGCAAGCAACTCCACAACTCCATAGACGTCAAACGTGCAACATCCAAATCCTAGCACTCGTATTATTGTTCGCTACAGGCCTAATACTCTATTATTAACATTCATCACACGCTGAAATGTCCCCAACCATATACCACGAATAACAGTCGTTTACACTTTGCTGCATGATGCTTCCATCATACCATTCCGGATTTGCGCACTGATATCTTTCACATGGCCTGGCCCGTGAGGTATGAACACGGTGGTGTTCTTTGAGCCATCCCCGAGATCCTTGATGGTGTCAAAATACTGGGTCACCATGATCAGATCCATGACTTCTTTCGCAGTGGTGCCTGTAACTGTGTGTGAGAAGTTCAGGATGTTCTCTCTGAGGCCATCAGTTATCGCCTGCCTCTGTTTGGCAATGCCAACACCAGAAAGGTACTTGGCCTCTGCTTCGGCTTCTGCTTTCTTCACCAACAGAATCTTATCTGCTTCTCCTTTGTAGACACTTGCAAGCTGAAGCCTTTGGGCTGTGCAGTTGCCCAGTTAAGTGAGCACAGATAAACATGACAGAATGGTTACTTGCTATGCAGTACTGGGAAATTTTGAAAGTGAAGCAACTAGAAGTATTTTACATATATTGCTAAGGACAATACCTGCATTTATGTCATTCATTGCTTTGCGCACAGCAGCATCAGGGATGATGTCAACCATGAGAATGTGTTCAATGCTGTAACCATAACCGCCCATCACCTTGACAACAGTTAGGATTCAATAATTTGATAGACAAGACATAAAACAGCAATGTGCAACAGACAATCCACGGAAAATATGTACAGATCAATGTATTAGTTTCTCTTTCTCAAGAGATGATGTAAACATTGAACTACTTCAGTCACCAATAACGCAAAGGAAACAATACCATCCACAAAAGTACGTACATATCAATGAACTAGTTTCTCAAGAGATGATGTAAATATTAAATCAAACAATTTATAATTGCCAACAACGCAAAGGAAACAATATTTTAAGGACAAACTAGACATTAGCTATGAAAGTTGGGTAACTGGGTAAGCAACAAATAGCATTGTACAAACCAGACAAGAATTCGATTATCATTAAACAACCTGAGAAAGAAAGAAAAATGGTGGGTAGAATTTGGTAAGCATATTAGTTTTCTGAACCAGACATTACAGCATATAATACATCATCAAATTTCTTTGTAATATAATATTCAAGTAATCTCTATCACATAGTAATCTGGACACCTAAGTAATTTCATCACATAGTAATCTGGACCCCTTCCCCTGTCTTTAATAGGCATATTAAATGCATACTGAAAAATTAGGAGTTTAGGACACACTATGGCAATAAGAAATAAATGGAGCAAAATATTAATTATATGTATCACTGGAGCTACATGCATGCAAAATCAACAATCCAAATTAACTCCAAACTCTGTAAAAACAGAAACATGGGCTACCTTTTCAAGTTCCTCAAGTACAGATT
This sequence comes from Raddia distichophylla, assembly GCA_005191435.1. Taxonomy (NCBI): domain Eukaryota; kingdom Viridiplantae; phylum Streptophyta; class Magnoliopsida; order Poales; family Poaceae; genus Raddia; species Raddia distichophylla. The sequence continues at coordinate 1,334,883 of SPJY01003720.1, forward strand.
TTGCCACATCATTCTTTTGCTCAAAAAGATCGTCAAGATTCATTCTTGGAACTAGGGCTCGAACAACTAAATTTCAGAAAATAGCACCAGTTTAGACATTGCAGAAACAGTGTATAAACAACAAATTTCAATAATACAGAATTTACCATCAAACACATATGCCTGAATTTGTTGTTGAGGATTCTGCAACTCATAAAATGCATCATCAGCATTTTCCTTAACAACTCGATATTGGATTGTGCAGATCAGCTGAACAAAGACATTATCCTGCAGGAGGGAAAAGACATCATCGATTGTTTCAACAAGTAAGAAACAAGCGACACCTTCGGTAAGGAAATTCTTCCTAAACTGACAGACGTGTTGTTGCATTTAAAACACAATGTATCGCCTTATCACATGGCTAGGATGTGTGCTTGTTTTTTATGGCCATGCTGCAAAAGTATTTCCCATCAGAAGCAGAAGCAACCAAAGGTTTGCTACACTGCTAACCCACTGTGGCTACAGAAAAAGGCACATTTTGCTACCCAAATAATTTTTTCCATTATCACATCGGAACCTAATTTCTCAATATTACTATCCTCCTATCACCAGTGTGCAGAAAATACATAGCAAAAATATAGGACACTGCTTATGGTGGGATTTGTGGAATTTTCAACAAAAATAGATAGCATTGAACTCTCACAGGACATAAAAAATTATGAACTAGCAAAACAAGATGATCAACAGTGTTCTCTAGCCATTCGGCCGAAGCAAATCTCAGACCAGACTATCAGAGGCTAGTCCCCTGTTAACCCAATGTGACTAAAAAAATACATAGCGAAAATATAGGCTGCGGTCAATTAAAATCAAGCAACTTTCCAGTGTTAATAAAGTTAATTTATCAACCATAAGCAGCATCCCTACATGGCGCAATCACGTATGTCGCGACAATTTGCTACTAATCTAACACCGGAAGAGCTGAGTTGGTCGGAATTATGAACGTGTCTACCATCTGGGTTAGGGTTGCCGCTGCGATTGATCCCACGTAGGGGATCGGGCACTAAGAGCGCGTGATCGAGAAGGGGGACCTTGGTCTTGGTCTCGACGCGGACGTCGAGCGACTGGACGCGGGTGGAGAGCGCGCCGGCGAGGCACTCGCCGGCGAAGGGGTTGAAGAAGTGGAGGCCCGGCTCGGCGAGGCGGACGAAGCGGCCCCACTTCTCGACCACCGCGACGCTCGCCTGGTCCACGCAGCCGCAGAAGACGAAGAAGGCGTTCACCATTTCTCCCTCCCTCTGTGTCTTCCTTCCTTTCCTCGTCGACAGTATTAAAATGGCGAATTCTCCCGGCGGTGCCGCGTAGGGGGATTCGATCCGAACTTTGATCCGCGTAGGGCTCGGCTCGGACGAACAAACTGTCAGGGGTAGTTGTAGGAATCAGGCCGGGCCGGGCCGTGCCGGGCCCGTGGTGCCTCGGTCCGTTGCAAAACGGGCCCGGTCAGCACTTTGGGCTGTGCCGGGCTGGCACGGAGTGCTAAATTCTATGTCCGGCATGGTCCAAAAGCACGACGGGACAAAACAGTAGACAAAATGATTTTTTATAAATTTATATGTTGCCTAAAAAAATTGTCTACAAAAAAAGATGTATCACGAAATGATCTACAACTTCCGTGTTCAAACGAAATTCATCCAAGTAACAGAAGATCTTGAAAATGGCGAATTACCAAGGATAGTGCTCAAATGAAAAGTTGTCTACATGAAAAAGATGTGTCTCGAAATTATCTACAACTTTCATGTTGAACAAAAGTTCATCCGAGCAACAAAAAGATCTCAAAAAACAATATAATGACTCATGTCTTGTTTCGAGCCGAGTCGGGCCGGGTGGCATGCCGTGCCTGGTTTCCAGGCCCGCCCCGGCACGCCATTCAGATCGTGCTGGCTCGGCCCATCTTTTTTCCGTGTCGTGCCATGCTTCGGGCCATGCTCGAGCCGTCGGAAACTCTCAGCACTAGTCAGGGCACTGTTTCTCCGCTCATTCCCTTCTATAGCTTTATGCCACCTAGGATAGACGGGAGAATCGTCAATTTGCGTCGAAGTTGATTAGTCTTTGACTCTTTGCTAATTCGACCGAAGTTGGATAGCCTTGCCTAATTTTCCCTGAGTGGATCTAACTGATAGAAAAAATTACAAGAGTGGATCTAACAGCTACAAAATTTACAAACCAGTCCATACCACTGTTCTCTCATCCCTACTGCTCACCACAGCCTCAAATCAACTCCCCATTGTGAAGCCAAACCATGAATCATCGTCGCCTCACGCGAAATCCAAGGAGGAGGCCGCCTCCACCAGCGTCTCGCCCGAGCTGCCTCCCCTGTTCCCCCCCACAACTCTCTCTCAAGGTCGTCGTCGTTGCCGCCGCCGCCGAGGCCACCGCAAGCGGCATCGAGCCAGAATTCATCGTGGCGGTCTTCTTGCTGGGGGCGCTGTCGGGACCCTAATAGAGGAGTCGAGTCCCTTCTGTGCCTTCCTGTACTAGTCTCTGGATCAGTAACTAGTATACATAGATTTTCAGAACTTGGATCAAAACCATTCTTATTAAAACATTAAATATTACATCAGAGTGTGACTATTAAAGATAATACAAAAGTATGGCACGCAAGCCATATAACTATGGAAGCATGGATACATAGTAAACCAAAAGGGAAATTCGACACAATCCCACAGGCAAGGTTATAGTAGCGATCCTAGGCGTCGGAGTAATCCACGTCCTGAACACCATCAACAAAGTCGTCGTCTTCAGGCTCACCGTCGTCCGGGTAGTAACTCCGAAACTTCGGACCTACTCATTGGAATGAGCAGCCCCGGAAATGAACACGAGGGTGAGTATATGTGCAAATACTCGCAAGCCAAATTGACATATGCATATTGGTTCTTATCAAAAGATGGATTAGGGTTTAGTTTGCGGAAAGCTAACTTTTACAAATTTTCGTATATATTTGAAAATGCCGAAAAGAGTTAAGAATAGTAAAACAAATCTCCTTCTTTTTGAAACTCCGGCTACCCGTCGGTTTTAACACACCAAGGCTAACTCATGGCTACCTGCCATGTCGATACAAGACTCAAGGTTGACTGTCGAGTCAAACAAAATCTCATGGCTCTTGCCATGTCAAGCTCATAAGCTCATGGCACCTACCATGTCAATCTGAATATCTCAAGGCTACCTGCCCTGTTAACTCATGGCCTCTGCCATGCTATATCAGTCACTCCACATCGTCCTACTGCGAAGGTCCAAAACAAATATCACGACGTCCTATCGTGGTCTTCACTTTAAAATGCTATTTCAGAAACAAAGATGAGAAAACTACCATTGAGGCAACTCTCCGTCGCCTGCCCTTGACCGTGGGCACGGCTGTCTAGACAGTTATGCACTGTGCAGAGATTGCACGCTTTACCCACGAGAGGTAATTTACAAAGTAAACCATTACAAGATCTTTAACCAACTCATTCCTAACTCAGACATCTCCGCTAAAGATTCCACCTTTGGGCTGGTACTCAGTTGCCATTAGCCCCTCTTGCGCCAATAGGGTCATAGTCTGCGTGACACCGTGTGATACGGATTCTACGCTTCCTATTCCACCAAGTGAGATAGCCAAACTAAGAATTTGAAGAGTACTCAACCAGGGCCTACCCATACCAGCACTCGTGGTCGCACGGTTGAACTTAGTTTGTCTACCTCAAGTACTCGGTCCTAAGTAATTTGGGTGGTTCCCACACTGGGTCCAAGTCTCGTGCGTACTGCACCGATCTATGCAACCATCCACCCAAACCAAGGTTTTGTAAAATCATTTCCCCTTTTACAGTATCAACTATTGTACCCCAATAGTCCCATTTTATCAAACACGACAGCATCAACTTTCTTTTAATCACGCATTTCAAACATGACATTTCATAAAAAATAACAGTGGCGACTACAAGCAAATAAACAGCAGTGCTAAGCATTTAACGATCAACTAATAAAGGATAGATCCTTGGCTTTGACGACGTAGGCGTTCAGATCTAGCGCAACTAAATAATACACAATAAATGCAACACACAAAATATGAATGCAAATAGTAAAATGATGTTTTTAAACAAAAGTATACATTTTTATGAATCTATAGAAATTTATTTCACCGGATTCGGAGGTATATTGAAAAAGATAATTTAAAAACATTTTTTCTACAGTAATAAATAAATAAAATGGAATTGGGCCGAACCTTATCGCGTCGGCCCACAGGAACACGTGCGCACGCGCCAGGGACAGAGCGGCCTGGCCCATTGCTTGGGCCGGCTCGACATGGACCTGCTGCGCGTGGGGTGCGGCTTGGGCCGGAGCGAGCTAGCTCGGGCCGGCCTGGTTTGGCTGGGCCGCGGAGGGGGCTGGCTGGCTTGACTGGGCTTGAGCTCCGACCGAAGGGGAGGAGGGAGTTGACACCACGGTCGGAGAGAAAACAGGGGAGGCAGCGGCGCTCGGCTCCGCATCGACGATTTCGGATTCCGCCACTGGATCGAACTCGGGCTTGGGGATTCCGGATTCAATCCATGTTTACCTATGCTGCGTGTTTCAGATCTGTGATTTGGGTGGATGTCGCCGGCAAACAGCGCTCCGGCGTGTCGGGGCTTGATTCCTTGCAAGAGGAAGAGGAATCGCGTGACTTGCGCCGTCGGCGCATCAAAGCGAACGACTTGCGCCGCCGGCGCATCCGCGGTGGAGCAATCCTCCCCCTGGGCATGGCTGCACGAGGACATCATCCGGCTCGTCGCCTGGCGCGTGCTGGCCGGCGACATCGCAGACTACTTCCGCTTCCGCGCGGTGTGCTCCCACTGGCGCTCTACCACCGTGTGCCCGCGCGGCCGCGGCGTCGTCGACCCGCGCTTCCATCCGCGCCACTGGATGATGCTACCCGAGGGCCACGGCTTGTACCCAGGCTGCGCCGAGCTCGGTGGGTGGGTCCGTTTCCTCAATCTCCGCACCGGCGCTTTCGCCCGCCTCCACCTCCCATTGTTCCATAACCACTTCGCCATGGACTCGGTCGATGGTCTCCTCCTGCTGCAGCGGGACCGCGACATGGCCGTCCGCGTCCTCCACCCCTTCACCGGGGACATCGTAGACCTCCCGTCACTACGAACCCTCCGTAAACAGGTCAAACCAGCGATCAGGGTCGTCGCCTCTGTCAGTGTTGCTCCCAATGGAGTGGTCACTGCCATGCTTGCCTTTTTTACCTCTCTGTGTCAACCTCACATAGCCTTTGCTACCTCTGATGATCAACAGTGGACTCTCCCAAGCTGGGTACCTCAATGCGAGCACGGAGACTGGAAGGTTTTCTTGCCATTTCAAGTCAAGCTCTACTTCCTCACCCCTTTGCTACACAGTTTTAGGCCCTGTTTGAAAGCAAAGTTTTTCAAAACCATGGTTTTGTCATACCATGGTATTTGAGTGTAGTTACCATAAATAACATGGTTTTACCCAACCCCCTTGAAATCATGGTATTTCTAGGGACTACAAACTGTTTCGTAGCAAAGTATTTTTATAGTTTCTAGGCTTTTCAATACCGTGATTTGCTAGCACAAGTAAGAAAACTTTGGATTGGAGTGGAGTCTACAATACTCTAAAAATACCATGGTATTGCCAATACCATGGTTTTCAAAATAGAATTTTTAAGGTTGCTTTCAAACACCTCATTGCCAAAATACCATGGTATTCTTCAAAACCATGATTTTGCCTCGAAACTATGAAAATACTTTGTTGCCAAACAGCCCCTTATATAATCGATCCCCTCCCCCTCCATCAGGAGGGGACATCATCCTCTCTGCCGCCACCAAAGCTGATTGGCAGTGTGACCTGCCCGGTTCCCTTGCATCTATCCTTCAATCTGGTAGAATGCGACTCGGAGATCCTACTTGTTGGCAGAGACCGCACCTCTGCTGTTATTTACAGACTTGCTGACCTTATCTTGGGAAGGTTCATCCCGTTAAAATCTATAGGAGATAGCTCCTTCTTCCTTTCACGGGATAGAGGCCTCTGTGTCTCGTGTAAGGTGCATCCAACCATCCCGGGTGATTCCATCGTTAGCCTGACTCCCAACTCCGCCCTTCTTGGACAGTACAACCTCAAAAGCAGCACCTGGTTGACAGCTACTGACGGGGATATTATATATGGCCCCATACCGTCTCCCCACAGCCTCATCCACCATATCTACACTCGTTGTTTTCCTCGTTTTTGGTGAGCATCAGAGCATCCCAACTCTGTTTTTCTTACATGGTTAATGTGCTCCTTGGCTGTAACTTGTATTCCTTGATAACTTATTTTCTTTATGGATATGTAGGAATACAGGACGGATGTACCGCCTCTGCAAGCCAAATTGCATCCCCGCCAAATGGCCCGCGAAGAGAAGGCTGCGTCTTGGGGTGAGTGTGAGTCCTACCGTATGTTATTTCTTTTTGAATGGCTTAATTGCTAGTACTTTCTTTGGTTGATCCTTTGTTTAGGACTATGCAGTACAACATATCATGTTCATCTCATGTTTTCTGTGCTGTGCTTTGCTGTCACGTTAGCCATGTTTTACAATCTAGAGCTATTGCTATCATGCAGGGACACATAAGTAAGAATATTGGCAAGTATTTTTACAATTGCACTTACTAGCTGTTACGTTTTTCTATTTTAAATTTACAACGTCGTGGATCCTTTCTGTCTAGATCCTTGTTTTTGCCTTTTTTTTTTCTTTTATACATGTATACCTATCTCCTCTCAGCTGTTTTCTAAATTATTATTCTTTCACTAGGGCTGAAGGATGGTGTGGATTCCTGTGCTTCACCGGAGCGGAGGGAACACTTACAAAGTTAGCATGCACATTGCTCTTCTTGGTGTAATCTGCTGCCGGCTCCACAACGCCAATGTATCTATTTATATTCATGTTTGTGGTTTAGGTCAAATGTATCATTAATTCACCAATGACTGGTTTATGTGTCATGGGTGAACTGTCGCTGATGACTGTTTTGTTCCTTATGTCAAATGTGTTGTTAATTCATTATGAGAGATAAGAATGTATGTCTTTTTTGCAACACTCCCTCCATTCCAAAAATATTTGAAATCGATCCATCAAGTGCCTGCATGGTCAACTCATATTGCCATGGCCATGAATAGTAAATATACACAAAAAATATAAGCTTTCAAATTTAAGGTTTCAAAGTATAGATACATGTACATCTATGGACATACATGTATGAAAATAAAATAGATCGATCATTTTAAGTAAGCCAACTCTTGTTTAAAGTACTTGTTATAAGCTCTACCAAAATATATTTTTGGAAAAAGTGGTCATTATATAGTTTTTCTTTTATGACATGAAGGCAATGTAGCAAGTCCTACAAATGTCCAAAATATAGTTTTAAATACTTTCAAGCAACCAGAGTATATTATGCTTTATCATAAAATCATGGGAACAATATTTTAGTTTAACAAAATATCTTTTATTGTTTTCAAAAAATTTTATAACCCCAAAAAATGGGATGTTACAGAAGAGTTGCTCCTTTTTTTACATATACTCCCTCCGTTCTTTTTTGTTTGACGTTTTTGACTTTTGTAGACATCATTGACCATTCGTCGTATTCAAAAAAATCATGTAAATATCATTTATTTTGTTGTGATTTGTTTTATCAATAAAAATATTTTAAATATGGCTTTTTTTTGCATGTTTGTACTAATTTTTTGAATAAGATGAATGGTCAAAGACTTGCTCAAAAGTCAAAGGCGTCAAACAAAATAAAACAGAGGTAGTATATCCTTTGCTTCAGAAGAAACTCCCTGCTTACATGTCCTATTTTTAAATTATTTCCTGCAAGCTTGCCAATATTTGAGCAATGGTTTGCCCTGTGTAGAGGTTTAGCATCTTCTAGGTTCATGTTTTTCTGTACAGAATCTCTGCCTACATGTCTTATTTCTGCAATTTTCTTCCTATAGCCCTACAGGTCAAGTGTAAGGTTGTCATCTTTGCCTGATTAATTCTGTTCACTATGGTCATATTTTCGCTTTACATGCATTATAATGATTTCCTATATTCTCTCAGAGCAGGACATGCTGTCTGGTGTAGTCTGCTTCGGATTGGTGTCCTCTAACATCGCATTGACAATGTCATCGTGCTACAATATCCTGAAATTCCCTTCATATCAGCCATCGGATCCAAAACGAATGGCTGAGATTTAATGCTACAGTAAAACCGATGCAGCATTAAATAGTACCTCGCTACAGTAAAACTATGCTACATTGCTTTTGAACAGTACCCAGCTCGATCTTGTCTCTCTATTTTTCAGCCAGCGGCTAGGAAATAATGTCATAGTACTGTAGCACGGTGACATTGCTTTGCAATGTCAAAGGATATGAATCCGTTCGCTTCAAGTGTTGGTCAGATATCTTAATTTTTAGTTCTGGCGAGCATCTTCTTTGTGTTCTATTGTCTAAATGGCATACTCTTATAGTGCAGACCATCGACCTTTTTTCAGTTTCCATATGTAATCAGAAATTCTACACAACGGGATCCCGTCCGGGGCGGGATCCGGACGAGATCCATCCCCGTGCGACATGTGTCCTCGCCGCTGTGCAGAGGAGGAGGAGGAGGACGAGTCAGGAGGAGGAGCTGACCTCGCCACCGCAGCCGTCGACCTCGCCGTCGCCGCCGTCGACCTCGCCGCCGTCGTTTCGGGTTAGGGTTAGGGAATGTTTGGGTTCCTCAGGGTTTAGAGGGAGGTCGGGGAGGCGGCGAACCGGCAGTGGGTGGGGCTTGTCGGGGGCGGCGGCGGAGGCGGCGGTGGCGCCGCCGGAGCCAGGGGAGGGGCGAAGGCGGCTGGGCCGGCGGTGGAGGGGGGACCACCCCTCACCCCCTCGGGTTAGGGTGGGCGGCGACGGTGGGAGGCGGGAGGCTGGGCGGCGGAGCGGCCGGCGCCGGTCGGGGCGGAGGAAGGAGGCGGCGGGGCGGGCGAGGCAAGTGGAGGGAGGGATCCCGTCGGGGTGGGCTCCCGACGGGTACCCGTTAGCTAGTCGCCCCCTATGTAATTTGTGCACTTACAGCCTAGGAGGAGGAAGACCAGGCTCGCTCTGCACGGGACTGCCAGGCGAGCCGGACAGTCCGGCCCAGCCCATGTCACTGCCGAGCAGGCAAACATGGCGCAGTGCGGGCTGGACCTGGATTGTTCGATCGGCGCAGATGCAGCCCAGCAAGCCGGTTGCAGCAGCCTAGGTTCTTTGCGCCCCTCTATCCGAGAAAACCCAAATTTTTTTATTTTTGCATTCAAAAACTCAGCAAATTGGAGGAAATAGTTTCATGAGCTTTGAAATGCCAAGATATGACACTTTTCTCAAAAATACCCTTTTGAGCATGATGAGATATACAATGGAGCATATGTTTGTGAGCTTTTTGCAATATTTTGAATTGGAACCCCAAAAGAATCTCAACAAGAGAACCAAAAGGCAAGAAAAAACAAAAGAGAGCACATGTCTCGAACACTTACCCAAGGGAGCTTTCTAGGTTATACCACTCGCAAATAGCCTTTATGACCTCCAAACATCAAAATTGAACCTTCACTAGGTCAAATTCTCACAAAGATCAATATTATCCATATTTATCAAATGATGTTCAAATTTAATTAATAATTTAGAAAAAAAAGTTAGGAGTACCGAAATGTGCTCAAACTTCCTCGGGAGTCACTAAATGCCAACTAGGACTGGAGGAAACATATTTCACCACATAGTGTCACCACCAAGCCAGCAATGAGACTTAAAAAACATTTTGTGGAGCAGTTTTTCAGGATTTTTTAAAGGAGCACATTTTCAATCTTGTGTTTCCACTTTCTTTTTCATAAAGCTCCATGTCTCAAGTCTTAGTCGACACCACCCAACGTTACACTTTTGTGAATGTCTTGGCCATCCAAACTCCCCCTAAGTTCATGCCTAGTGCAATGGCAAGTTATCTCATCGGAGAGGACTGGTGAGACATGTATGACCTTTTTTTCCCCTTATTTTGCAGTTTTTGCATGAAATTCATATTTTTACTCAACTTTTTCACAAAATTGCTCATTTTCATCATGGAAGCAGGCTTGAGTTATTTAATAGCTGAAGTAGGCTAGAAGCACAAGGTCATCCAAAAGAGTAAAGCAGCCGTAATGATGCAAGTAGCTACAGAGACCGTATCTCATGCTCTCATATGTCAATTTAAGTAGAGTGATTTATACAATGAGTAGATATTGAGCAAGTGATCAATTAATACAAGTAAAAACTCTCAGAATCATAAGGAGACATTAAAGCACATTCTGAGAGGGCTAGGCAAAGGTCCACAGAGTACCACAAGGAAACACAAAGAGAACAAGATATATACAAGGATCACAGATAGTTCCGTCTAGCCCAAGCAGTGTTTGACCTATCTATTATGTTCAACTCATTTCTTAATTTACAAAATCATGCCTCATCAAGTGGTTTGGTAAAGATATCAGCAAATTTATCCTACGTCCACACAGGCTCAATCACAATGTCACCCTTCGCCACGTGATCCCAGAGGAAATGGTGCCGGATGTCAATGTGTTTGGTGCGCGAATGCTGGACCAGGTTGCTGGCAATCTTCACCGCACTCTCGTTATCGCACAGGAGAGGCACGTGGTCAAGTTTTAGCCCAAGGTCAAAGAGGGGCTGTGTCAGGTATAGAATTTCAGCACAACAACGCCCTGTCGCTATATACTCAGACTCAGCAGTAGATAGCACCACAGAATGTTGTTTCTTAGAATCACTTATAGGCTGTTTGGTTGCCTTCTCATTTGAACCAGGCTGTATTAGCTGAGCCAGACTGGTTGGAGCCAGGCTGTATTAGCTGAGCCAGACTGGTTGGAGCCAGGCTGAGATGATGCAAATGGTTGTTGTTTGGTTAGGTGTATGAGATTGTAGATGCTGCGTAGAAATGTTGTTTGGTTGACTGCACTAAGGAGAGAATGGCATGGAGAAATTCAAAAGAGTGATGAACGTTTTAAACAATAAATTCTAGAAAATCAAAATAACAAAAAATCAATTACAAAAATAAAAAAATTCAAAAGAAAGTCTCATAAATAAATAAATTCAAAAATGGAAATTTTAAACTTTTAAAATTTATATGGCAAGTGTGGTCTCGTTTTGTTCGAAAAATTATCAATAACCCATTTTTGAAATCGGTTTGGTAATCGAAAATACTAATCAAAAGATATAGCAAATAAATGAATCAAATGTGTCGCGCATGTGGTTGTTGCTGCATCTGCGGAGCCTGGCTCTGGGAAACACCCAATTTGGTTGTATCTCCAGAGCCCGGCCCGGAGGGGTTAATTGCACCTGTAGTGCCTGGTTCAGATGGATGAGAAGACAACCAAACACCCTAGTTTTGTATCTCTAGATGCAAAACTCCTTGGATGCAGCATGAGATACGACCAAATTGGGCGTTTCCGCAGAGCCAGGCTCCGCAGATGCAGCAATAACAATATGCGCGACACATTTGATTCATTTATTTGCTATATCTTTTGATTAGTATTTTCGATTACCAAACCGATTTCAAAAATGGGTTATTGATAGAATTAAGAGATTGCCATTTGCCAAGATCATGTATTCCATTTCAGACATTTGCTATTAACCAACTATGCAAAGGTTTTAATCAAGTTTCGTGAAGTATGGGGCTATCAGACTTGGCAATTCTGGCCCGTAATGATCCATAACAGGAGATCTGATCCACCCTAGAAAATAAGAATGCAGAAATTGGCAAGCAAAAGCATGCAAGTGCCATCGAAATTTATTAAATACTGAGCATATAACAGAAGTTGCAGAATCCCACTAACCACCATAACCATCAGCATCCAGCAATATCTACTTCAGGTGATGGATTCAAAGATGAGTGACAAGGCTAATATGAATAATAACATCCTGAGAAGGCTAATATGAATAATAACATCCTGAAATTTAATACATCTTTGATAATTTTAGACCTTTTTTTGCCTTGAACAAATATGTTACCCTTACAATAAGAACTTAGCATACAAAGCTATAATTCTTGTACTAATCAGCAGCACATTGGGCATGAATAGATCATTGATTCATAGCAAATGAAGTTCAGTAGAATACCTTCAAGGAAGCAAATGTGGTAGCAATGCGACTAGCCATAGTGCTTATAGTATCATTGAACTTTTTGGAGTTATGCTCATTTGCACTAAATAAATCATTCAATGCCGTGTCATGGTCAGTTATGAAGCCCTGCAGGTATAGCACATGATAATATCGGTACATTAATCTCAAACCTGTTATCTTTAAAATGAAATTAAAGAACCAGACACAATGACATGCCAATACAAGTCCATCCAACATCTCTACCCAAACTCATCTTAGCTCTCACCTTAAAGAAAATGGTAAATATTTCCACCATGCTAGAAAATTTTCACTTCAAGATGAACCATTGCATTTTCCTTCAATGCTAATGTAGTTCTTAAGTGAATAACCAGTTTTTTAGTAATTATTATCTACAGAATAACTGAGTAGTTACAAGTTTTATATATCCTTCTTTTACTTCTTATAATGGACACAAACCTATACTGCAACTCTACAGATCTTTTGTGCTTGACATAAACAAAATAAGTATAATAAAACTAGAACAAAATATTGAGGAAACAACAACAAAAAGAGGCATAACTCCTAGACTTGTCTTGCAATTGCAATGAAATGATATCAATCAAAGGCTATGAATACCTGCATGTCAATAGCAAAGAACTCCAAATTCATCTGCAATTAACAGAATCGTGACATTAGAAAGCTACTGCCTACTGCCAAAGCTCATAGAAATCAAAGGTAGAAAAATAATTAACCTCTCTCAGTGCACCAACACGTGGTATCACACTGCTGTCATTCTTTATGTAAGTGACCAGCTCCTTCGGAATTGGTGAGCTGAAGAAGATGTATGCCCTTTAAAGTTGAAAGTAAAACTTTTGACATGTTAGTCAAGATTTAATACATTTTAAGCTTCTGTAAATGATATTCTAGCTGCAAATTGAAACCTCAGTTTAACATACTTCCTGTACAACGGGCATCTCCCCGACATGTCAGACAGAAGCATTATGACACTGCAGATTTGTGGACCTTACACATCAGAGGGTTCAAGAGGATATACTTATGAAATTTACTAGGCGTGTTAAAGAACCAGGAAATGTTACTTTTATGCAAAAAAAAGGGAATATATTATCTAGTTTAGATTGAGATGGATACACATATTCACGATTGTCCTATAAGCTACCAAATAAGTGTTGCATAATGAAACATCAGTATAAAAGAATCGAAGAAACGACCAAGTGCAAGTCATTCACAATTAACTACATTGCCATGCTGATGAAAGTATAAAAGGCAATGACCATTGGAAATTACTTTTCTTTCAACGGTTGAAGAAAGTAGATTGCATCCATTGAAGGCATTGGCTCCCGTCGCTTGAAAAGATCTTCTACCACTGCAAGACAAGTCAATAAGCTCACTTAACTCTCTCACTTATGAAAAATCAAATCGTCCAGCATCACCAAAGCGTTATTCGCTGAATGGGGGACCTTGAATAGGTGCCCTTCAAGTGAATACAGTAGGAAATTCATGGACCAGACTGCCACTATATGTTTTCTGGCAGCTGGTCTGCTAGACGATCACAGACAGATCCAGGATTGGCAACTTACACGAAATTCCAGCATCGGTAATTTCCGCCATCTTGCAAGCATAGGCCATAATCTTCACCGTAAATTTATCCATGATAAGAACCTACACAGAGGAGACAAAACCAGATTGTTTCCTTTCAGTAATCCTCATAGCATGTACCAAGCTTACCATACATTTTTGTGAAACAATATTAATGCAACAGCGATGTGGGCACGCACGAAAGGATCCACGAATGTCAACCAAGACAACACATGTATGATACAATGTAGACTGAGAAACATGCTGAGTGAGTGTGAAACTGAACAGATTAACCACAGAACACGCATGTGCATACCTTCCATGAGCTCTTGGTCTCCTTGTCCTTGTCCGGCTGCAGCAAGTCTATGAGTATCCCTGCGGAGAAGGAGAGAGAGCCATCACCAATAGTGAGACCATCCCATGCATCATCCTAAGAGAGAGAGAGAGAGAGAGAGAGAGAGAGCGAAGTCGCGTACGGTCGCGGCAGATGTTGCGGAAGACCTTGGGGTCGTCGCACGCGGCGCCGAAGTCCGACCCCGACATCGACATCTCGCCGCCGCCGCGTCGATCTGACCGGCGATGATCTCCACCACTCCCAGCACCTGCTCGTCCTCCTCCTCCTCCCCCCTCCTCTCACCCTATATCCTGATTTAGCTGCAGCTCGGGAATGGCGATCGATGGGCGCGGGTGGGTGCGTGCGTGCGCGGTGAGTGGGGAGGGGACGTGGGGCGCGCAGGATGAACCGGGCCGCGATTCCCGCGGGGAGGAGAGAGGAGCAGAGGCGGAGGCCATTGGCGCCGCGCACGACATGGGAGCCATGGCCATGGGATCCGATCAGTCGCTGGCTACTCCAATTCCTTGCATGCGTGCACGAACTCAGCAACGCTGCAGCACTCAGCCATCCATGGTTTGCTGGCTTCCTGCTGACGGTAGCATACTACACTACTCAGTACTAATCACTAGCCAAACGATCCGTGCCACGTGTCCTTTTTTAAATCGAAAGGATTTTTAAAATGTACTCTAAATTATATATTGGGCTGCTTAATTTTTATTTAATTCAATTGCTCACTAATCTCAATATGCATCTAAACCGTACATATTTGATGGATTAGATATATGGTTTATTACCCCTTATCCCCATAAGGTAAGACTTAGCCCTGTTCTTTTAAGCTTAATAGCTTAACGGTTTAACAACTTAACGACTTATGTACGTTTTGAAAAGATATATGTTTTGAGTTTTTTGAGTTCATTTTTTCGCTGTTTTAAAGATGGGTCCTAACACTTTAAAAACCAAGTTAAACGAAATGGATCTGAATTTTAAAACTGCCTCGAAGAGCTCTCGATATTCAGTCATTTCAGCCGTTCAGATCAACTCAAAAGAACACTACCTTAGTTTAACCCATACGCTATTTAGTCACTATTCACACCTCTTTTCACTATTTATATTTTCTCTATTTTTTATTTTATTTGCTACAATACTAAGACAATCTAAGTTAGGTTTGTATTGCTGATGCCCTTATTGTACAAACGCTCAGCACAAATAAGATATGTTAGGTAAATTAATGTAAAATATAGGTTAATTACATAGATAACGGTACAAAGTTTGTAGATAAAAAAACCACCACCGAGTATGTATTTATAAAGTTTTAAATAAATTTACCATTATAAACAATAAAATTAGATAAATGTCATTGTTATGAATGTGATGCACTTTTAGGCGTACATTTGGACCATGTGCTTTCACCCCTACCATCTTTTCCCCTCCCTCTCCTCTCCTCGCCTCTCTCTCTATCGTCATCGACTACCTTCCTTTCTCCTCATTATCTCCCCTTCTCTAAGGCAACTCTTATACATCCCCAACTGGCAAAGCATGTCTCCCCCACTTAAGGGACTACCTGAAGGCCACTGGCTGTGAGGGAGACAATTGGATATAGACAGCGCTACACTCCTCTCATATGTTAGGATAGTTCAAATTTAGAGAAAATTCTTTGTTTATGACGTATAAGATTTGGCTATATTGATGAAATAATTTTGTACAAATTTTTTTCCATCCAGCATCATCCATCCTATGACATCTCATTTCATTCAACCTGTACTTCCAACAAAGCCGGAAGGCCGCCAGTAACTGCTGCTTCATAGCTATGGCCGCACGCCCGAGGAAGCGAAGTGATCCTTGGCACCTTTCATGATACCACCGTTGATAGGCCGCAAGTGTGAGCACAATTAGCTAGCAATCTGTAACCCCAACTAGGATCGTCTCCTCAGTAATCTATACCTAATAATACTAAAGAAAGATGGGTTTCTTCTTCCTTTTTCTTTCGTCTTCTTTCGTTCGTCCGTGATGGGAGGAGTCTCCAGTGAGTCCGTAAGAGTACATATAGAAGATAAAAATCTAATCACAACATCATAATAGATTTCTAATTCTACTATACTCTAATTCTAATTCTAATCTAATCTAATCACAATCGAATACAACCCAACCCCCAACCTGTTAGATACTACTCGTAGCAAGGAAATAGATGGATGTGATCTGTAGTTGCATCTAGGCCAACTGCTCAATTATAAAGTAGTTTAGATTAGATGAGCAGGAGTCCGTGGTCTATACGTATCGAGTTATGAGCAAGAGTCCGTGGTCTATACGTATCGAGTCAAGAGTCCGTGGTCTATACGTATGGAGAAAGAGTCCGTGGTCTCTGCATATCGAGTTGATAACAAACTCCTGAAAAATTATGATTGTTGTATGATGGACAAGGAAATAAACAGATGTGATCTGTAGTTAGATCTAGGCCAACTGCTCAATTATAGAGTAGTTTAGATTTAGATATAGATACGAATCGCAATCCAACCTGCAATCCCATAACCCAACCCCCAAAATCAATCAATCTCAAAAATAAAATATCACCGTGAATCAGGCTAAAGAATCGTCCCTGCCCCTGCAGTCGGTCTCTGCGAACCAGGCCACCATGCCTTTCCACCGCCTCCTCCATGCCAACCCACGATGCCTAGCCTCCTCCGCGTGACCGCGGCGACCCCCGCCGCTTGGCACCCAGACCCACGCCGCCGGGCCCTCCCGTTTCCGTCACCATGGTAGCAATATATCAAAAGTTGATTTGCTACTACGTCCATGGCGCCATGTCCCTGGTGTGTCCGAACTCCTTTACAACTTGATTTTCTGATTAAATTGGAAGCATGCTTATGGGGTTAGGGTCTTGTGCCATGCTTAGAGGCTAGGAGCGTGTATGAATTTTTATCTCCCGTTGCAACGCACGGACATATTTGCTAGTTAATTTACTAAAAGAACAACAGCCGAAGGGATAGAACCGAATTTATTAATTCGAACACTGTGTAGGAAATATATCTAGCGATCGAAATTAATTCGGTTTCTCTGGTTTGTGGTAAACCGAATTTATTAATTCGGTTTCTCTGGTTTGTGGTAAATCGAACACTGTGTAGGAAATATATCTAGCGATCGAAATTAATTCGAGAGGCAAATGCAATTTACGAACCATTAATTGAACCAATGAACGGAACCAACTCTCTTTGAGGCGTGTGAACCAACCTAGTCAATACCATACACAATCAACCCAAAGCACGGTTTGCGGCTATAAACAACTGTACCAAAAACCTATAGCGAACTAGGCGAAAATAAAACCAAGGACAAAACCGAAAACTAAAAAACCCATGATTTGGTCCGAGTCGGTTCGGTACAGGTTTTTTTTTTCTAAGGCCTTGTTTGTTTCAGATTAAAGTTGAGTTGCATTTTACTGTATCAAATTTGTGAGCCTTCGAAAGACGTTTTAAAAAATTCAAAAAAATATGAAAAAATTATTTTACGGACTCTAAGGAGAACTATTTAAAATACCACAAAAATGAATACAAAATATTACATTGTTTGGCTTATAAAAAAAATAGCAAATTCTCATTTAATTTAATTTAATTTAATCTGAAACAAACAAGACCAATGTGTGTATACCCCTATTCAGGGTCTTTGATTTACATCTTGCTTAGCAATTAGCATATGCTCAGGTGAGCTTTGACAAGATGGTGTTGCACCACCCTGTGAGGCTGTCATGCAGTGATTTTTTTAAAGAAATTAAAGGATGCAATGCATCTTGATAGAGTGTCGTCAACTCTTTGGTAGAGTTTCAGATTACGTTGAAATTGATCTTGCTTTAGTTATACTAGAATCTAGTGTGCCCCCCATAGAGCACGACTTGTGCCCTGACACAGCTAGCACTGGCGCGATGGATCGTGTTACAGTCGGAGCATTGGGCGGGAGACGGAGAGCAAGCGACCATAGTGTTTAGGGACGGCACGATGGCCTTGAGAAACACCATGCGCTGCAGGCTGCAGCTCCTCGCGGGGCGGTTCCGACGGTGAGCGCCTCGACCATCAGCTCCTCACGGGCCTCACACCTCAGTCCCCCTGCCGCCTCGTGGCTGGCCGTGAGCCCGTGACCTTGGTTACTAGAAAAATATGCGCCCGTTGCCGTGCTCTGATTACCCGTAAAATATGTATGTTATTTCATTATTAAATTCATTTTTGATTTGATCAATAAACTAAATCTTTGAATTATCGATTTATAGTATTGTAATTTTTAATAGTTTAAATGGGTTGCAGCTTGCAGGCTCATGTAAAACCAGCCCATTTGTTGTGCTAAGTAACTTTTAATGTTTTAGTACAACTATCTTGGTTGATCTAGGTCACACAAATATTTCAGCATATTATGTGCAATATTTCATTGCGCTTGTTTTAATATTTCAAGATGATTGATTTGTATATATTACACAATGATCCAATGCTTACTTTTAAATGTTGCAGCATCTACTTTTAATGTTTCAGTTCTTACTTTTTATGCTACAACACTTTGTTTATGATGCAATTTTCATGTAACTTTTAATTTTAAAATATTCTCCCTCCGTTTCAAAATATAAGACGTATTTTGACTCCACAAAAGTCTTTAAAGGTAGAGTTTGACTGTTAGATTTCTCTATTATATATTATGAATTGTTACAATATAATATTGTATCAAAAAGTGCTTTGAAATATGAACAATTTGGTACAACTTTTTTATATTAACGATGCATATTATTTGATTTATTTATGGTTAAAATTTACTAAGTTTGACTTTTCTCTGGT
Source organism: Raddia distichophylla (assembly GCA_005191435.1). Lineage (NCBI taxonomy): Eukaryota > Viridiplantae > Streptophyta > Magnoliopsida > Poales > Poaceae > Raddia > Raddia distichophylla. The sequence goes on from SPJY01003720.1 coordinate 1,353,738, forward strand.
TAAAATATGCCTTATATTTTGGAACGGAGGGAGTATAATATTTAAGTTTATATAAAGCGAAAATTTATCTACCTTAATACAACATTCCGTTGTTTGATTTTTTTTAAAAATAAAATCGACGTCCAATACCTACTTATCACTGACGTGCTGGGGCCCACCTCTTCAACGTGCCAGGAGTCTTGGCTAGGCTGGGCTTGGCTGCCGTACTTGAGGCTGTGGATAGGCCCAATTTCTCGCCCATTACCAAATATACACATCGGCCGACTCGCCCAGTTTCTTCCTTTGCAAGCAACGAGACATTCCCCACACCACCTTCTCTCCTCTGATCCCAACCATAGTCGCCGGCGCATCTTTTCCTTCTCGTGGATCTGGTGCCTGGGCAGCTTCCCTCACGCGATCCGACGGCGCCGCCGCTTGACTTGCACGGATCCAGCGTTGTCGCCGCCTGGTCTTGGCCGATTCAGCTGTGCCGCGGCCTTTCCTGCATGAATCCAGCGCCGTCGCTGCCTGGTCCTCGTCGATTCGCCGCCACCGCCGCTTGATCCTGGCCGATTTGGCGGACCCGAGCCCTCTCCTGCACGAATCCAACGCCGGGGCGCTGCCTGGTCCTTGCCGATTTGGCTCTGCCGCGGCCTCCCCGGTGTGAATCCACCATTGCCGCCGTGGACTTGGCGCTGCCGGCGCCTCCCCTTCCCAATCCTGTCGCCGTCCTCTCCATCAACACAGAGTGGTAGTGAATGCTTCGTTAAAATCGTTGCTACTGTGGCATTAACAATGTTTTTCTTTATTTCCGCACACACGCTTTCTAGCTTGACGCTGCAGCAAGCGAGCCAATCTCCGGAGAAACGATTGATTTTTTGCGTGTCCCTGGTTCTTGCCGATCTGGAGACAGGCCCCAGCACATTATCAATTATCCCAACAGGAGGCGGATACATGAGTGCAGCCTAGCTGTGCCAAATCCAGGCATGCAATTACGTCCTTTCCTAGCTTGTTCTATAAATAAAATCAGCAAAAATTATATGGTGTGTGTATTAGGATGCTATAGTAGCATGCCACTGTTATATAGTATCTTGTTCTATATCAATAGAATTGGATACCTCAATAATCATTAAGTAAACTGGGCGACATATTGATAGGCTACCTCAAGCTGGTAGGATGATCCAATCTGTATATCTACAGCTATGACTATATTAGCATGTCACTGTGTGCGGCAAGGGATATCGACCGTATAAAAGTGTTGTATACAAAGAAGGTAGCTACTGTGTATGGTTAAAAGCTTGTGTTTGAATATGTTTTGAGTTAATATATGTTAAGATTAGGTTTATATACATATATAGAATAATATGTATATATTACAATATGGGTTCAATAGCACACTACTGCTGATGCAAAGTAATACCGATTAAGTAGCCATTTACAGCAAAAGAGATAATAAGTTTGCAGACAGCAAAAGGATAGTTAAGGATGAGCAGGTTTTTAGAGAACTCCAAGGCTCAAAGATGCAATGTTCAGATCCATTTGTTTTGTACTGCATGAAAAAGGTCAATGCTATTAATAAGTTAGACATGATGAGAAATAAAATATTTTATTAATTTGTGGAAGAAAGTATACCTTGTCATATTTATTTAATCCTTCTTTCTTTTTGTTGACGACAAAGATCCTTTTTTATTGTCACTAAGATTATCTTGTGTCTGCATGTTTTTAAAACATTACATAAAAATATTGAAAGTGATGCATGGTTTATGTATAGGAAGATAGGAACTGTATTGTGTTTTACCTGCAAGACTGAACTGCTGCCTCTTTTATTTGGTCCTTTGTCATTTTTCTCATTCCTACTAATTAAACTATGAGCAAAAAAGGTAAAAAAATGGGGGGGAGGGGGGATGGGAATTGTGTAATGTTAGATAAACATAAATATAGCTTATGAGTACCTAGAGTCGTCGATTTCCATTGAATCGCTGATTGGAACGTCTCGCAGTAGATCTCTCTCGAACTGTTCCTTTAAGGATGGAATGATAATAACATACCAATTTATTAGTTTGGTTATCAATATTTAACAGGTATCTCTTTATTTTTCATTATATGCTTGTTAAAAAAAATTAGGAAATAAGTATCATACCTTTTTGTTTTCGATGCGTGTTAACGGTGTAAGATTTCGATGTACTGGAAAAGTGGGCCCAACTGTAGCATCGGGTTGAGATTTTTGATAAGTTGATATAGTAGCATCGGGTTGAGATTTTTGATACGTTGATATAGTATTGTGCTTGCCAAATTGTTGTTTAACATACAAAATCTAGTACGAAGGTTCATCATTTTCAATGCTTTTCTTGGCAGATAACTTAATGATAAATGTATATTTCTGCCCAACTATATTTGCTATTTCTGGTGGAATTTCAAATCTGTCATATAATGCTTGCAATCTTTGGACTGGTTTTCCTATTAATTGCTGTGCCTTCTGATCAAAGATAACAAATTCCATTTCACATGTATCGTCAGTTGCCATCATGCATATTTTGTACCTGTTATGGTAAAGAATTAAGTTATTGAACATAATAAATATAAATATTCTATAAGTTTACTTTAATTAAGAAGTAGTATATTAATGTACCTGAATTCAACTTCAGTAGAAGTGCATGCAAGATCTTTGCATCTATATTGTGAACCATCATATCGAGACCTTGAATGACATTTTTTGCATGATATATAATACCAACTTTGTTTTGGAGATAGTCATGTTACAGTGACGGTAGATTCAAACCTCATGTTCTGCACAATAGGGAAAAATAATGTTATATTTATTTATATTTTTTCTTATAGAATATACATAAAGATGATGTTCGAGTATAGATATACTACTTGTTCAAAAGGATCCATGTTTTTAAGTTGCAGAAGGGTTTTTTGTTGTATGGGCTGTTGATTACAATCTTTATCCATGAGATCTATTTTCTCAATACCATCAATTTCTGATGGCAATCTGCAAAAATAAACAGATGTGTATGTATTAGTAGAAAGCTGTAAGTAATTATGCAATATATGAAACCTGTGGTAGTCTAATAGGCTTATTCATACTGTATTAGTTGATAATTTTTTATCTAAATTATTTAGATAACAATTTATATTTTTATAATATGAAATGAGCATATGCAATTAAAATGATAATAATACCTGTTGTAGAACTCCCTAATATCTGGTATTTCTTCATCGTTGATGTACCATCTACAGGCAGTAGATCCAGTTAAATATGCAGGTTGTGTTCGTAATCCTTTTGCAAGTGTACCGACAAAGATAGCTATAATTGGTTGCTCTTGTCCAATTTCATATACTTTATCGGCATTAAATTCTTGAGCCCTTCTACCTGTTAGTATTAAATTCACTGTTGTACCACTACATGGAAGGTATTGTTAGAAGAAAGAAAGCTTATGTAATGAAGTTATATTTCTATGCTTGCATCAAATAACACGGGAAAAAATTGGTAGAAATTAATTAAGCTATAAGAAGTTATGTCATGTTGATGTTATGAAGCTTCTAAACTTGTAAAAGTATACAATTAATCAATAACTATGGAAACACTAACAAGTATGAAGAAGGTAAAGCATGAAAAAGTTTATGCAGCTTAGAACAATATAGAAGTGAGATTTGAAAGCTTCAGACAGATCTAAAATTTGAACTAAACATGGCTGCAAGTGGGGAAAAAAGAGCATAATTATATATTTTTATTTATATAATCCTTTTCCCATCCGCTCTTTGTCTATTGTGATTCTTTTAGGAAAGTTCACTGAATTGTTTCAAGTCATTTTTCTAAAAGCTGAGCAAACAACTACATTTAACGCTATATGAAGCTAGTTGATGGTATCTTAGAATGTGCCTTATATCTCGTAAAGTGATATGTCATCTAAATTGCATTGTACCAAAAGGTGTGGGCTTGTTTGCTGCATCGGAAATAGCTATAATCTGGCCAATCACATCTGTTTACAAATAAACAGTACAGGGTTTAGGGAAAAAGGATAAAAAGAGAGGAAGAATAAGTAATAATATGTTATTTTAAATACCTAAAAAGCTATCTGATTTATTCTTATGTTCTTCAAGGTCATGTAGAGATACCAGTGAATATGTGCATTTTGGGAAATGTTCTGGTTTTGGTTTCACTGGCATAATGATGGTTCTTTTGTTTAGCCTTAGCATGTAAGATGCTTGGACGACCTTGTAGCCTGGTTTTGCTTGGTCAACAATGAATCTCTTCATTGTTACAATCCTTCCTTCTTCGATATGCTGAGTTAAATTTGAAATTGCATCTGGTGGTATTTCCGCATACATTGCATTACCCTGTAAAGATAATTATAATAATATTATATAAAGTACGTAAACATTATATTATATGAAGATAATACCTGTTTATCAATGATAACCAGATCAAGGTGTTTTATGTCTCCGTCGTCTCCTCGATCACGGAACTCCCATACTCTTGAAATACGAACACATATTGTCCAATGATAGCCACCAGGATGTACATCAGATAGTAAGTCAATACTCATCTGCAATATTATAAATGTTTAATAGAAAAAAATACTAGTGAAAGAATAATATTAAATGTGTTTATATATATTTGTAAACTTCATGGTACACTATGTTCCTAGTTTCTTTGCCACATGTGCCATCTTCATTTTCTATAAGGATTCTGAGTCCACTTTTTGAAGTTACACGTGAAACAGCAACATATAATTGTCCATGTGTAAAAACAGGTTTTTTAAGATATAGACCTACATTTGATAGTGTTTGTCCTTGACTTTTATTTATTGTCATAGCGTAACAAACTTTAACTGGGAACTGTCTTCGATTCAAAACAAAGGGCCATTTTAATCCTCTAGTTGTTAGGTTGGTACGTGGGATTGATACTTTATGCCCAATATTTGAACCAGTAATAATAATGGCTTCGATTATATTATCTTCAAGATTTGAAACAATTAATCTTGTTCCATTACATAATCCTATACTTTGGTTAATATTTCGTATAAGCATTATAGGAGTATCAATTTTAAGTGTTAATTTATGATGTGGGAAGTTATTTGCTTGCAGAGAATTTAAGTATTCAATAGGATATAAAATTTCAGCATCATTACAAGTATCTACACATTTTGAAATGGAATTTGCACTGTAGTATTATTTATCATTACCAGGGACTATTGATAATATATATGAATTAACATCATCTGCTAGATCATTAGTAGGAGTTAATATTGCTCTCTCTTTTAAATATTGTGGATTTCGATAGTTTATGTCAAAATTTGGATATATAGCATCAACTAAAGCAGGAATCTTTGGTTTATCAGTTATTATAAGTAGTTCGTCTGGTATTTGAATCCATGTTGCTTCTTCGTCATTGTCATGTTTTATTGTAGGAAGTTTTCCATCTCCTAAATCCAATATCCATTTCGCAAAATTTTTGGTTTCTTCATAATTATTACCAGCCATTTTTTTATTCTGTAAGCACATATTTTCTGTTAATTTAATTACCTGCACATAGTTCCATAGATATGATTTTATTATTGTTGAATCAACAATTGGTGATCTACTTCCATATTCAACTACTGGTAATATTTGTCTTAAATCTCCACCGAGTACTATTACTTTACCGCCAAATGGTATTGATTTTATCTCTTCTTTTTTATCTGAAATAATATCTCGCAATGATCGATCAAGTGTTTCAAAACATTGTTTGTTAGTCATGACTGCTTCATCCCATATTATTGATGAAGTTTTAATTAATAACTCGGCATGAATAGATCCTCGTTTGATTTCACACAGTGATGTGTTATCAACATTAAATGGAATTTTAAATTGAGAATGTGCTGTTCGACCATTTGGTAGCAGCAATGATGCTACACCTGATGATGCGACTGTTAGAACAATTTTTTTACGAGCTCGAAGATATGATATAATTGTGTTCCACAAAAATGTCTTCCCTGTTCCACCATTACCAGATACAAAATAAAATGCTGGTTTATTTTCTAATACTGAATTAATTATCTGTAGAAAAGCATTTTTTTTTGCTCAGTATTTAGTTTCTCATATGATATGTTAGCTTCTTCTTCTAATTTATTTACATCATAGCTAGTTTCTTCTTCTATTAATCGATTTCCAAGGTACTTAAGTTCTTTACTTTTCCTTTGTGGTAGATTAAATGTTGTGATGGATATTCCATTTCGTGAAAGCATATATTCCAATTCTTCTAGTAATATATCTTATAATTCATTATTTGATATTTCGTATTGGATAGGGTGGTACTTTTGCTGTAATTGATAACGAAAATCATCGATCATTAATTGCCAGTTTTCTTCGAAGAATTGTTTTTCATTTTGTATGTTACAAAATTGTAACATCACTACAAATAGTTGTCTTAACTGGGCTGAAGATGACCAACAGGCTGCTTCTTTAAATGTATTGTACTATTCGTTGTCATTGTTTAATAATATCATTATAATTTTTTGCACCTTTTACAATCATTAGTAACATGCGTAGATAAAATCTTTCACCTTCATTTGGATTAACGTAATATAATCGACCAATTTTAAAACCATGCCTTCTTTGAATCCATCTATGATTCTTTTGATCCCATGTCCATTTTGATGGGAAATCACAATATGTTAATTCACGAGCACTTTCATATTTTTGATTTACAACAAACCATTCAGTTAACATAGTTCTATCAATATATTGATTCTTTATAAGTGTGTCCAAATTATCTTCAGTTTTGAAAACATTATTCATTAATGGCAAATGAACAGGAAGTCGTTCAACTGGGGGTGTATGATGGTGAATTTCATATCCAAATAACCTCCACAATGCATCTTGTTCACATATATATATACAATCAAGGTATTCCTTTATTTCGTCAATTTCACTTTTTTTAGTATCAATAATTTCATCATTTTTTTTCCTTGTTTGTTCGAATACGACTTTTGCTCTGTCAGGTCCCTTATGTACATACTTGCAAAGATATTTAAGAATTTTACTTTTATTACAGTACTCAACATTTATATGAGCCTGGTATTTTTTTAGAAGAAATATATTATAAGGTACAACCCATCTGTTATCAAGGTTATGACTCTCACGACGAATATATATTCCAGAATCGCGTCTTTTGTAGATTGTAAAACCACTGTCATCGAAAAATGTATCATTTTGGAAATCTAGGATTGCCAGTAAATGTTATGAATAGATCCGGTGATCCATATACTCGACATATAGCAATTCCGTCATGATAGTTTTGCATCATATATCGTTTAGATCCAATATGTGTTCTAGGTAAAATTTTTCTTTTACCAATTTCTTCTCCCTTTTCTTTTCCTCTATTTACAGCATCTGTTATTCCTTGTAAATATTCAATTCTGAATTTTGTTTGATTTTTTGATATATATTGTAATCTATCCTCATCTTCACATGCTCGAGCATCAACTATTATTTGCTTTGATAATCGTCCATAACATAAGTATGGGTTTGGTTGGTTTGGTCTGTAATGTATTTGATATTTAAAATAGTCATGCATTGTTAACCTTCATTGTTTACGATTCTTATCAGCATAAAATATATTAATTTGGTAACCTTTTTCGCCGTATGGAAACAGTAAAGGATATTGTAGTGTCACATACGCAGGATGATAGATTGAAATATGTTGTAAACCATGTTTTTTGTTACTTACTATTATATCTCGTTTATTATTTTCTAATGAAAATTCTCCTACGACTAATATTGCAAGTTCATCACAGGAGGGTTTATCGTATTGTTTTGTGTCTTGTATTCCAGCACCTATAATACGAATATTTAAATCTATTCCATTATATTTGTTTAATAAATCTCGTGCCTTTTGAAAAGTTTTTACTAACGGATTGTAGGTATCAAACATTTGTATTAAACCTTGTATTACATTTACATCTAATTCTGTGTTGTTAATATCTTCATTTGTTACTGCTTGAAGTCTATTTTTTAATTTCATTTTCTGTATCATAAATATATAATTCAATAAATTTTGGTGATCTATTTTATTTTGGCAGTAGTCCTCCCATACGATGATGTATTTGTCCATTTACACGGAATACATAAGGTCCATTTCCTCTTTTTAGGGAATTATCTATATTACATCCCATAGATGTAAATGAGAATAAACTATTATATTGCCTTATTTTTCGTAAGAATTCTTTGTTCTTTAATAATGCCGACAAAAATTCAGGCGGTTCTTTGATAGGAGGAATTTTTATTGTGCCTTCTTTGCAGCATTTTGTGTATTTGATATTTATTTTACTATTTTTTCCATTTCTTATTCTTTCTTGGTACCAAAATAAGGCTCCACAGTATTCACATGAATGTGTAGCTCTGCCATAATATGAACGCATATTATAAGATTCTTTTAGATGTATATATTCCGGTGTGAAATTTACCATACCTTGTTGCGTAGAAAGATATGATAATTTTTTTTGTATTCTTAGAGTCTTTAGTTTAAGCCTATTTTCTTTTGCTACTATGTTATTATCCCTGACTGGTAACATTGTATTATTGTTACATTGATGTTCACGTACCATTTCTTTATCATCTTTTCTTTCGCTATTTTTGCTGTTTTGCAGCTGACACTTCCTATTTATATCAATGGCAGCATTTGTTATTGTTTTGATACTTTTTGTTTTATTATCACTTTTATTTTTTATCACACGTTTTTTTTATTTTGATATTTCATCTTTTTGAATATTTATGTTTACAACTTCCTTTTCTTTTATTGCTGCAGTATTATTGCTATTTTTAAATGTATAACACTCATTTTCTTCCGCGTTTATACTTGTAATTCTTATTTTCTTATTGGTTTCCCTGTCCTCAGTACTTTCAATTGTATGTTTTTTCAATCTCGCCATATCTTATGTAAGCACATAATAAAAATAAAATTGTCAGTAACATAATATGCAAATTAAAAATGAATATAAAAAATAAGATAAATAGAAACTAAAATAGATTTGCAAATTATTAGTTGGTGTAAGGTCTAATTAACACTAAATGGAATAAAACATATATGTTTTGAATTAACTGGAGTCTATATACTTTAACGCAATGTACACATAAATATATACTGCCATTATGTGGTTTTACAGTGGTATTCATTTAGTTCATCATACCTTTGCATGCTTTGCCTCTGGAACTTCCCTTCAGGGGAAAAAAACCTGGTGCAAGAATCACCTTAAGTATTAGAATTCCTACTTGGTGCCATTTGTGATATAGTTTTTTCATTTAGTGAGAGAAAGTAAGAGGAGCATGGACAAAGGTACTATATAGGTAGAGATAGAGATAAAGGTAGGTATAACAATTTAAAAAAGTTGATGAAAATGATTGGTGAAGGAATTTGAAATTAGCAAACCAAAAATACCAGTCAATAACAATTATTAGTGAAAGACCTTAAAAACTATAGATTGACCATTGAGCAAACGTAGCCTATCAATGCAATTTTTGAAAAACTGTATTCCTTCTGTTGTGTTGATGGCAAAATAATGTATTGGCTTGATTTATGAGTTTTATGTTTAATTTCCAGCTTAAAGATGCTATATGATGTTTTACTTTCTTATTATGCATTTTAATGTGTGAATAGTAATTCAAGGAAATGGTTGCATTGTGATTCGTTAAGGATCAGATAATAATAACAATGGTTGGAAAGTTAAATATATAGACTAAAATTGGGCAAAAAAATCGGCAACAGAAGATAGTTCAACTTAAAACTTGAGATTCTGTAAAAGGCACATAATAGAACCACATGACCCAAATATAGACTATGTACTACCTGTGATTCCTCTCGTGGACTTTTCAGATCAGCTTTGCAAAAGGGAAGCAAGTAGAAAGCAAAGAACTCAAGGAGAGCAATATGGAACTCCAAGGGACACTTTGTAGTGAGCTGCAGAAAATTCCTGAGAACACTCAGTCACAAATGTGTGTGTGTGTGTGTGTGTTTCGTGGGAGGGGGCAACCTGGCAGTTTTTGTATTTATATGGGCTATTGTATATTGTTCTGGATATAAAAGGGAACTTCAAGAGTCACTTTTGACTTGTAAGGAACTTCAAGAGTCACTTTCTCTATCGATTTTTTTTCCCATTCTGGCTGAGCCATGGACCACTCTAGAAGGCACTCCATGGACCACTCCAGATGGCTCCATCGCTCTCACTGGAATGTTGAATCTATATGGATCGTCAAAAATCAATGGTACGGGTGCTATGCGTTTTGCCGATGTGGAAGCACCGTATGGCTGGAAAGGGACCGCGTTTCATTATATAAGATTCTCTTGTCTACTTATCTACTTATTTCCAGATCGAAGAATCGAACGCTTTGCCTCTTGGGGTCTCTTCTTATTTTGTCTTGAAGGCAAGTCCCAAAGCATCCGCAAAGACCGCAAACAAGTTAAATAAATCAAAGCGGACTTTCCAAGCTACCTCGAGAAGCTCCCAGAGTCCAGCTTATAGACAAATATGAAAAGCCGAAGAAAGCATGGAGCAAAAAAGGTGTGCTATATTAAGCAAATGTTACATAATATTCATCCTTGCAAGTTCCGCAGCGAATCAGCTATTTATACAAATGACCAAAACGGAATGTAATATTGATCAAGAATTTCTCATCCCATCAGAATCCTGGGATTCGGGATGCGGCTGACTCTGTGTGTTCACTCAACACGATATGTGATCTGCATCAGTAATGTGGTGAATGCCTAAAACTTTCTGTTCTTCGAAGTATGCTGTTATGGCTTTCAGCTTTCCATTGAGAAAATTCTTCTCAACCTGCCAGATAAAAAGTGAAAGGCTACATTGTGATATCAATCCAACACCAAAACATAGTAGAGTAATTAAACCTCATAACACAATGGTTCCCACTTTCTAAGTGTTTGGGGGTGCCGACTAGACACGAATAATAGCAAACGGACGCACCTCAACTGCCCATGGAGGATCAACAGACAAGCATATGTCTGCCAATTGGTTTAGGTCAATGTTGCGAGGAAGAAACATCACTACTCTTGAAGCCATCATCGTAGCAAGTTTAAAGAGAGAGTACCTAAAGAATTCAACCAGGACATGTCATCCTCTGTGAGCACAAGAAGAAACAAACTATTCTGAAGTCTGAACTAAGGAATTAACCCATCGCAAGGCTTAAGTATGGCTTTGATATCATAAACGCCTACTTTGGCATAGTCTGGTCCACCCCAAGGAGGCGACATGAAAGCAGTTTCACCCTGCATAAACATGAGTCCAACCAAACTGATCATACTAAAGCAAGTAATACAAGAAAAGAACAGCTAACAGGGTAACATGTGAAAGGATATATACAGCCATATATGCGGGTGGGCACATGCAAGCATGACATCAAACAACAAATGCAGTCTACACAGCTATGGTGTGTACCAAAGAAAATGACATGTTCACAAACTTAAAGATGTCAAAATTTCCAAGAGATAAGACACATACCTTCAGATGTGGAGCTACATGAATAAAATCGCCTAAAACAAAGTCTATATGGCCATTTACTCCATAAACAGTTGCATTATTCTGTGCACAATCAATCTTTTGTGGATCAATGTCAACAGCAATAACATGCTTGCACCTGGAAAAAAGAACATGCCACTAAGGTGGAGCTCCATAGTTTTGAATATTGTTGAAGAAATATTGATACATACGAGTCCATCTTAGCTATGCTATGCAAAACATGGTTGTGGAGTGAAGTCACCTTTAATCAAATTTGATTTCCAAAAAAATTACTCTCATTGGTTGAGACAGCAACAAAGAAGACAATCTTTGCATATGATGAATGTTGTCATTTAACTGGAAGCGGGCACCTTAGAGCATGCGCAGCACGGCCGTCATCAGCGCGCGCGGGTGGGCGGGAGAAAAATTTGAAATGCGTAAACCTATGGCGGGCGGGCGCGCGATTAGGCTGATGCCGGCCCCGCTGACGCCGGCCGTGCTGCGCATGCTCTTAGTAGTTAGTGCAAACAACACAATTGCACAAATGCACTTGCTGACATTTTCTTGTGCAAGTATGTTTTTCATGCACGACACATGATATTTGTGCTAACATTTTCATAACAGAAAGGTTCAAACCAAGGTTCAAGAAGACGGCAGTTACAAGTCGGTCTGCGAGCTAGGGAATAGTGTAGACAATAATACAGGGATTAACCAGAACTAGTTAGAATTAATAAGTAATGGTGGCTAGATGGAGGACTGCCAATTAGATATTAATTGGGGATTAATCTCTTTTATAGAAACAATGGTTCAAACGAACAAATTATTTATTATTATCAACAGAAAAGACCACAGCAAGAAAACAATAACGTACTTTATGGCAAATTGGATGGCGTTTCCCCCAACTCCTGTAAAACAGTCAATCACTACACCACCACTGACACGAGATGCATGGTGCTTTGCGATGGGCTCTGGCGTGACTGAAAACCACCCTTCTTCATCCATCTTTATACCATTATCATAAAGGGAGAAAAGTGAGTAGCGCTGAGACCAGTACTTGGCAATGCCATTGGAGACGTTCCCTGCCAGGTCCTGGCATGAATTATCTGTAATAATAAAGAACTGATTATTTATATAGAAATGAAAAAGACCACAGGAAGGATCACAGGAAAACAAATATATATTCTATTCTCACTAAGCCATAGCTACCAAGGCATGAAGGCATCAAGCTATAGTGCCGGAAAGAAATATAATACATACAGCAATCCTACAAAGTTGCATTTGGTCAGGAAAAAAACATAGAAATCTGATGCTAAACAGTACACTGGAAAAGGTATTTGGCACAACTCCTAGAAAGTTGTAGCTCAGTCATATCATCTTACGCGATTGAGATCTCCTGACTCTCTTTTTATTTTTGGTGCGAGCAGCATCCTCGTTCCTCTCTCTCTCTTCAGTCATTGAATTACCATTCTGTATATTTTCAACATTTTGTGCTTCATCAATGGTTATTATCGTACTGCATGAAGAACATATATTAACAAAAAACCATTCATCAGTAATGAAAAAAGTAAACATAATTTAGTTTAATCTGGCACACCTTCTATTTATTGGCTCTAAACGTAATTTAGTTTAATATGACCTTTTTATTGGCCCATCAGTAGAAATTGCTGATAACTTGAGTGATTCATCGTAAAGGTCTTGTCCCTGCCCTTCCAGACGTCTATCATCGCCAGCCTGATCTGGGACGAGGTGATCAAAAAGCATGGCATCACTGAAACAAAACAAAACAATATATGGCAGGAATAGAAGTTCACAGCTTTTTGGGGGGAAAATCTTAAAAGATGAACACAAGTATATTTCCCTTTCAGGTGTAGATTCATATTGCAACCACAAGGAAAATCTCTTGAAATAATTGACGACACAAAAGGGATACTATTAATCAAGTTTCAAGTTCATTGTGATTTGTCATCATAAAAAAATTGTGCTGCCACTGTACAATAAGCAATGTCCCTCAGCATCAATTGTAATGCAAATCCTTCAAGAACTTATCAATTGGATTTGAGTACCTTACCAAACGTTTCTTTTCTATTATCATATCTGCTCAAGTGCTGAGCTCCATATTGTACACCATGCTGATCTGTTTTTGACATACAATCGCCCACAGGACAGGACAAAACTTCAAATGATTGGTCAAACATTGTAGGTTTTTCACTGTGTTCTTGCACAGGTATGTTTGTATATTCTGAGCCCGGTTCCTCGAGGCTTTTAGGTGAATATGTGCTATTATACGATGCAAAATCCTCCAATCCTTGAGGCGGATGCCATGTAGACTCCTGTGTGAAAATGTTGCAAAAGTAATACCGACTGTAGAATGGATCCCAGAGAACTCTCCAATCGCCATATTCACAGTAAAAGTTGTTGTCAGAATTTAAGGTTTCATTATCAACAGGAGATGATTCCGCTGTATGTAGACAAGCCTCACAATGAACATCATTATTATCCTGAGATATTGATGCAGTTTCCCCAGATATTTGATGGTCCCTTGTGGACAATCTTCCTTCCTGACAAATCCCAGCATAGGAAATTCTAGATTCATTAACAACTGAATTTTGGCACAGCATTGCCTTGCTAGATTGCAAGACATTGTTAGGGGCTTCATTGCCTTGAACAGGAGAGTCTAATTTGACTGGGCTGCTAATGCTATCATGAAACTGACAAATCCCAACTTGACATGGATTTTTAGCTTCGTCCCCTAGAACTAATTCCGCAGAATAGCCAGACTTTTCCTGCTCCTCAACATTAACACTGTCTTCACGAGGCATGTTCTCAGTATCATCAAGGAAGGCTTCATTGCAAGCCATGTCAGTCCTAGATGAACTGCACGAGTTAATGTGCTTCACACAAGCAAATTCAACTGCACTTGCAATTTCTTCAGTACTGGCGCATGTCCTCGTATCATCATTAGTTGGAGTAATTGATGCATCATATAGGACCTGTCTTCCCTTTTTCTTAGTTTTTTTGGCGGTGCTTTTTGTCTGTAATGCACAAAGGCTTAAGCTACATATATTAACCAGCAAGGGAACAGTACAAAATGACATGAAGACCCTACCTCTTTACTTGTGCTGAATGAAACAGGAAGCCCCAAAGAACCCATGAGGTTAGCCAATTCCAAATCTTCAACAAATGAATGGCCTAGCGAACCCAAAAAATATCAGAAAGTATATCAAAGAAATTGCTGAACACTTATAGCAAAAGAAGAAGATCCATCATTTTTTTCCAAAAAAAAAAAAGAACTGTTCTGTACTTCTGTGTGTGGGCACTATGCGAGTTAAGTTAATCAATTGATTCTGCAAGCAGGGAATTTTAAAATAATATTGGATTACAAGGACAACAAAACTTACCTTCATCCATCTGTACAAGTGGTTTATTGTGGATTTTATCTGTCTGAGATCCCTACAAAGTTTATATGATATCAGATGCTTCTAAATCATAAACATTAAAGTAATTTGGCAAGTAGAGATCATGAAATAATATACAAAGTTAACTCGATATAGTCTGCAATACAATTAATTTTTTTAATTATTCCATGCAATAACGAATGCAAATTCTTCAGAAGAATAAAAAGAGATGCATTTTAATTACTCTCTCATTATTTGAACTGAATGAATAAATGATCTTGCATGATCTAGCTCTGGCCTAGTTCACAGATCAATCTTCCTACGCAAGTAAAACCAAGATGAACCATAAATGGCTAACATCTGAAACGAAAACAAAATATAAGTGCATTTGATGCTTACTTCACCACTAAATTCATAATTTGCAAACTAAATTTACCCATAAATGGTTCAATAACCAGGCTGTTAGAAGGTACTCCCGCCGTTCTTTTTTATTTGTCGCCGTTGACTTTAGACATGCCCTTTAACCATTCGTCTTATTCAAAAAAAACCACTTAATTATCATTTATTTTATTATGCTTTGTTTTATCATTAAAGGTACTTTAAACATGACTTATATTTTTGCATATTTGCACTAAATTTTTGAATAAGATGAATGGTCAAAGGGCATGTCTAAAACTCAAACGGCGACAAATAAAAAAAACAGAGGAACTATGATTTAACAAAGTACCAATACATGTACAGTATTTTACTTGTAACTTATAAGCAAATTGACTGCTTGTAGAATAGAGACCTAAAGTTTGCTATGTGTTTTCTTTATCTGAGCAAGTTGAACCCTTTTGAATGTTCAGTTTTATTTCCTATGTTAATTTTTAAAAAAAACTAATATTACGTTATTGGTCCAATCGTACATAAAAAATGTGAATTGTAAATAACATTTTGTATGCCTAGCAATATTGCGACCACCACTTTCAGTGGACAGTGGCAAGCCACAAATCGCATTACAAAACAAATGTTTTGTGTTTGATAAGAATTTTTGCAAAATTAATAGCCAACTGGTTCCTCTTAGATACAGTTGCTCCACTCAGTTAGCTTCAATTTACTACATGCTAACATCCAATAATCCAAATCTGCACAGATGACTATATGACTACAAAGCGACCAGTGCTTCTCTTCCTTGGTTCCAACAAATTAACTGTCTGACGATGTCAGCGGAGCTCCCATCCACAGATCAAAATGGAGCAAAACCTCTCGGATTCAAAAATACCAAAACGAACAGAAATTATACCTCAAAACCGGTCTGGGCGAAGCGCCAATGCTTGTAGCCTACGTTCGCACCATCACCAAACGAATCATCCCTGCATCGAACGAACTGTTCAGGAGAAGAGAAAGGCTGCTCTGCTGAAAACCCCGACCCCAATATCAAGCCGACGAAGGGCTTACCAAAGGTGCACTTCGGTGAGTTTGAAGAAGTGCCCCAGCTTATTTATCGTCGGAGGCGACTCCGCCGCCGACGCCATGGGTGTGGGAGCTGGGGCGGGGGTGGTCGTCGAAGGGTTTGCGCTCGGAGAGACCTGCACGCTGGGCAAGCTTGCGGCGTTGAAGGGATCGGAGACTCGGAGTGGGACTCTGGGAGGAAAAGTAAGGGTAGGGTTTTTGAGGAGGTTTCACTAGGGGAAGACGGCAGCGCTTGCAGCGAGGGGGCGGAGAGCAGGGAAGGGGACGCCCAGGTGATTTTTGTATTTTTCCAGCATATTTTTTTATATTTTCTACTCCGTATATTTTTATGTGAAAAAATATATTGTTATTTCGAAAAAAACGTAGCTAGACAGTTCCGATGGAGCCTCGTCCTCCACACGGCCGGATCGCGCAGAGGATTTTCGTACATTTTTTCCAGTTTATTTCAAATTTTTTCGCAGATTTTACATGTGGCACACACTACGTTTTTTTGTTTTCAATGGCACTAGCTGAGTAAACGGGCCTGTGGCCCGTAGATGGCGAGTCTACGCGGCAGGAAATCATCCGGATTAAAGAACAATATTGTATTAAAATAAAAGGTGGAGTGTACTAACAGTAAATGTTATGAAATATTCCTAAAAAAGAAATTTAGTAAACCAATACGACATACAATGCATATCTTCAGAAGCAATGGATAAAAAATAAGATAACAAACAAAGAAATAAAGAAAATGTGAAAAAATATACTTTTTTTCTAGAGGATCAATAACAATGTAAGAAAGTGCATAACATAAAGTCTTTTAAAAGCTAAAGTGCGGGAAACACATGAAGTAAAATCACATATGTTCTATAAGGGTATGAACAACACAACTAAAGAATTTGATCCCTTATTAAGCTGACTGCCATATTTTCCTTATCAGTCATAAACTACAATAAGGGTTAAAAAATCAACCAATATTTATTTTAATCCAAACTCTTTCATATAGCATATCAATATAAAAGAAATCTCCTTTGTGAACCCGAACTAAATATTATGTTGTACTGAAAAATACATTAACCTTTGATAGGGCCATAACACTAATCATTTTAACAGAAGTTTATTAACTGTAGATAGATCGTAAGTTATATTAATAGATCCTCATGCCATAATATAAAAAAAACATCACCAGAACGTGATACAAAAAGCAAATGGCACTGTTTCCATAGTGACCTAGAAAGTGTGCATAATGAGAAGGGGTTGCAAGAAATATGCGTGCATATATAAATAAAAGCAAAAGCACTTCTACACCCATGAAAAAAATGACCCATGAAAAAAATGATAGGTGGCACAAAGAGTTGAGGCAAACGTTTTCAAGGAAGTCTATTGAAAGTTGAAATTTAACTCATATAGGACATCCCAAATACAGTGAGTTATAGGAAATGTATATCTTTACCAATTTAAGAAATCCTTTTTCTACATATCACAAGAAAAATGAACCTAACCTTTGATTGCACATCTTTAACAATTTTAGGAAATCCTTGTACAATATAACAGTCCACAGTTAACTCTTATGCCTCTCATGAACAAAAGACTGGGTATCTGGCAATAGTTAGATAAAGGTAATAATGTTTTTTAGGAAAAAGTTAGCTACCTCACATGATGCATTGCATACAGAAATATTTTGGCATTCTTGTTTTGGAACTCAAAATTACTCTATTTACAACCTGTACAACTAATATTTCTTTCTAAAATTCTATGGATTGTCTAGAGCGGTGAAAGATTAAGTATAGCGCCAAATTTGTTCAATCAAACTGTACTAAAATATGAAAGTGAAAGTTGCTCTCCTCCAGAATAATACATCCTTGATCAGTTAAATGAACGCCGATAGACAATTTTGGCTGGTCAGTGCTACAAAACTAATCCCTGTGTATATCTACAAAACTAATCTGTGTGTGATCTGTCCACTCATGGACTTCTTTCCATACACGCAAAGTTCTTCCGCCCATGAGAAAATGGATAGTAATAAGAAATTACGGTGACATAATCAGATAGCTGACATTGATGCGGTCAAATGAGAGTAGACAACCTGAGGCGATCCAGTATGCGATGTTGCAGGAGTGGAAGAAGCGGAAGCCGTTTCCCTTCACTGGCCATGACTCAATTAACGAAGCGGCTGTCGTGGATGGGACCGAGGAAATTTGGGTAGCAGAGACGCAGACGTAGCCAGATCGGGCCACCGAAGAGCTGGGCGTCTCCCCGTCTCCCCCCTCAGCAGATCCGGGGAAGACGCGGGCGTAGCGGCGCCGGCGGTGGCACGGAAGAGGAGACGACGACGTCGGATTCGGTCTCCCGGGGACCCAGCGTGGGTGGATCTCGCCTCCGCGGGCCGCCGTCGCTGGCACACACGTAAGGAAGTGTTGCCGGGAGGAGGAGGGCCCAGCGTGGTCGCAGGGTAGGGTTCGGAGGCGGCGGCGCGGCGGGGGGAGGGGTAGAGGGCGGAAGCGACAGGAGGGAGCGAGAGCATGGGCCGAGAGACTTGCGGAGGCGGCGGGCGCAGGGTGTGTGGGTTCTGGGGAGCGATCGAGCCGAGGTGGAGGCAGGCAAACCCTAAGCACGCAGGCCACCGGTGAATCGCACCCATCCGTGGCCGATCGGACGGCCAGCAACAAACGGGCCGACGTGGCTGGGAAAATCACGGGGGAGGCCTGCAAAGCACCACGTGGCAGCGAGGGGGCACCTCAACCCGTGCTTGTATATTTACTGATGATTTAGGGTGGACACATAAAGAGCAACCACAAATTGGAAAGAAAGTTAAGACTTACAGAGTAAAATATAATATGATTGAAAGTATTGAAAGGAGAGGCAACACTTTTGTCATAGATCACCTTCTATACAATACACTATTGTGAGGGTTGTGCTCTAAAGAGAAGCAACATGGTAAGAAAAAATAGCTGGTGCTTATGTACTGAAAATGACAATCACATCAAATTCCATTTTACCTACCCGGTTCATCGACTTTTCAGCTATTAAATTAAGAACATCCATTTCCTATTCCTCTCCTCCCCTAAAGGTGAAAACTTGATCAAGAAACACTGAAATTTAGCCTATTAGTTTGCAAAATAACAAAATTTGCTACAGTAATACGCAACGGTACGATACGCTGTAAAGAACAAGGCCTTGGATGGCCAGGCTCGCCGGATCCGACGGCCGCGAAATTCCGGGGCGACGTGGCCGAAAGAATCCGTGTGTGGAGAGCAGCCAGGTACGCCCAGGCTCGGTCCTGAGCTTTTAAGGGCCCGGGGCAAAATTATACACGATGGGTCATGTCCAATAGGGAGACCCATCCGTGGACTATCCCAATATTGTAGCAGTAGGGAGTAGGTGTAGACATTAAAATACAAGAGAGAAAAAAATACAATAAAATAGACTAATGATTACATAGTACATGAATAGTATTGGGATAGTCCTTAAATAGATCGTAGCATTGGACATGCCCTAACATAACCATTATATTTTTTTAATACTACTATGTAGCAACTAACAAGACTATTAAATGTATTATAAAAAATTATTACCGATAAATAAATAGAAGTACATAAATAAGATTATTTACCTCAAACATTTTTGCAGAGATCATCTAAGGAAATATCTTCTAACATTTCTCTAGAAGCAAAATCTGATGATGACCTCAATATTAATATCACCCATAACTTCTTATCAATAAATAAAGTTGACTGGGAGTCTGAGATATGTCGAGCCAGTGCATGAGGCACTGAGACGTGACTCGCGTGAGGTCGGCATGAAGCAGTGAAGAGATGGTGTGTAAGGCTTGAAGGTATGTAGACCTATGGCGAGGTTGGAGTACATGTTGACCTATCGCAGACGACATCAAAAGAAAGAAAAGAATGATATGTATGTGTGTAACATGCATGGAGATGCAAGTGATGAAGGAACGTCATTAGTGGCCGTGCTTAATGCCTTAATGGTGCTTAATGCTTGATCGGTGTGTTGCATGCATACACGTCAGCAATGCAACAGCATGCAGAGGCTAGCTTAGTAGGGTGCTCATTGGCTGGGCCTCGCGTGTGTGCGCGTGAGTGCGTCCACCTGAGCTGGGCTTCGCATGCGTGCCCGTGAGTGCCAGATTGGTTGGGCCTCACCCGCGAATGGCAGGCGGGCTCGCAACGGGCGCGAGCGCGCCCAGCGCAGGCAGGGGAAAAAAGGGGAGAAAACCCAAGGGACGCAGGATTCGAACCCGGGACGTCCAGCTGCGAACGGACTGACCTAACCAACCGGGCAAACCACCCACCTGCCTGAGACATGCAGCAAAAAAAATCGTTTTATGCGTGAAAAAATGAAACGGACGGCCGGATCTAACTCTCTCGCTCGATCGGACGGCTGTGGAAGAACGGGCGACGTGGTGCACGCGATGACGCGTGGCAGCGGGCTGTACTGATTGTGCGGGTTTGTACTTATTATAGATGATGATGCCTCAAAAGTTGGTAACTTTGCCATTGCGTAAATCTAATTAATCCTTTAAATAAATGGTAGCACAAAAGAAACCAGATAATGTACCCAGAAGAATACGTAGCCGCGCAGTACCATCATAAGTAGGGGTGGAAACGAACCGAGTTCAAGGGAGCTCGCTCTGGCTCGGCTCGAATTGTGAAATGTCACGAGCTGGAGAAGAGACTCGGCTCAGGCTCCTGAAAAGCTCGAGCTAGCTCGTGAGTGCTCGCGAGCTTTTACCTGCAGGGAGACGTCGCCATCGTCAGGGAGTAGATGATGCTGCCACCGCCTATCGAGGAGTAGCAGCCGTCGCCGCCATGGGGGACTAGCCACCGCCACCGTTGTCGCCGCACGCCTCCACGCCATTGTTGCTGCCGTCGCCGCACACCTCCACGCCGTCGCATGCCTCTCTCCAGATCTGGAAGCCGCCGTCGCACACCCTCCCTTAGATCTGGAAGCCGCCGTCGCCTCACGTCTCCGTGCGCGTCGCCGCCGCATGTCTCCCTCCTCGCCGCCGCCACGGCTCACCGAAG
The DNA here is from genome assembly GCA_005191435.1 of Raddia distichophylla. Taxonomy (NCBI): domain Eukaryota; kingdom Viridiplantae; phylum Streptophyta; class Magnoliopsida; order Poales; family Poaceae; genus Raddia; species Raddia distichophylla. Next base: position 1,375,083 of record SPJY01003720.1, read on the forward strand.
AGATGTGGGGCTGAGAGAGTCAGAGATAAAGAGGGGAGGGTGTCGCGGGAGAAGAGAGAGACAGAGGGTGAGGGCCGAGGGGAGGGAGCAGGCAGTCTGGGCTGGGGAGGGAGTGAGAGAGAGAGACTAAGGGTGGGGGCATGGGGCTATAGTATCGATCGAGCTACGAGCGAGCCACGAGCGAGCCAAGCCTGGCGCTCAGCTCATGCTCGCTTTCTAACCTAGCTACAAAAAGTGTTTGGCTCGTGCTCGTTTGTAAACGAGCCGAGTCTGAGCTGCTCGCGAGCCACAAGCTAAAATTCCAGCCCTAATCATGAGCGACCAGATGTCCAATTCCCATAACCACAAGTACCCGCACTGAAAGCAACTTAAAATGACGACTATCGTTGGGTAATAAAAAAAATTCTAGCAATCGGATAGGTGTGTTGTCATTTCAGTAGTAAGGAAGAATCGTAAGCTATACAAGGGATGGAAGGAGGGCGGGGGTGAGGAGGAGGGTTTGGCTACTTGAGCTCCCGAAAGAGAACAAGAGTAAGAGCATCTCCAATGGTTATAGTTGTTTTGCTAGCTATAGTGCTTATGTGGATGTCCATGTCAATAAAAAAAAATCATCCAGGGGTCCACACACATTAACTAATCACAGCAGTAATAAACAAATGAAGCCGTAGGGGGCGTCGATTGGGCAGAGTGCAGCTGCATGCAACGTTAATTGGCTCTACGCGGAGCAGCAGCTTTTGCAGGCACTATCGACCGGCGCTTCTGCAAGCGCCAGCGCCAAGCTTTGAGCTGCTTTCTCTCTTCCATCTCAGCAAAATTTCCTACGTGAAATGCTTATAGCTAACTGACTGTACCCCATTGGAGATGCTCTAATCACTCATCCCCGCACGTGGACGCATGCACTCATCACCAGCAATATAGCTCTGACCTATCAAGGAACGGCGTGGCCCAACCACAGATACACGTGTTCCATTTCTTGCGTAGCTCGTCCTAGCTATTCTCACGGGGTGTGCCATTCACATGGAAAAATACCCGAAACAATCAACAGCTAAATCGCATTTAATAAAATAACCTACTGTTAAAATAAATTACTGAAATGACACGGGCCCGCCACGCCGCGCTCCCACCACGCCGCATGGCTGCAGCCCCTACTCATGCGGATCCTCTGCTCGAGCACGAACGTGACGCCACAAAACAGTGACGCACAAGCACTGCTTGCTGCATGCAGTTCATTTTAATCGATTTATTTTTTTAATTTTCATATCTATTACATACGGTCTCCAAATTGCATGAAACAATTTTTATAATTCATATAAAATCCTAATCAACCTATTTTTTATTTTTTCTCGTATTTTTTGCATTTTATAATTCATTTTTTTGCTTTTTTTGTATGGGGCTTCTGGGAACCGGATTCCCGTGTAATTCGCCCTTGAGCTGCCTGTGTCTCTGTTATATGGGCCTTGTTTGTTTTAGATTAATGTAGAGCTGCGTTTTACTGTAGCAAATTTGTGACCCCCTCAAAATACGTTTTAACGAGTTCAAAAAATTATGAAAAAAATAATTTACAAACTTTAAAAAGTACTATTTAAACCCCCATAGAAATGACTACAAAACATTGCATCATTTGGCTTATACAAAAATAACAAATTTTCATTTAATTTAATTTAATCTGAAACAAACAAGGCCATGGAAGCAGTCCTCTTTTAACTTTTTGTTGTAAAGCCTCGGTGCTAATTGGATGGAATAGTAGTGCTGATCGGGTCATCAGGATGGCCACTGCAGCATCAACATTGTACGGTTGGTTGTTGCACGATGCACTGTGTGAATTATAAAATGCAAAAAATAAGAGAAAAAATTTTTAAAAATAAAAACTGTAAAAATGGGTTGATTAGGATTTTATCAGAATTATAAAATTTGTTTCATGCAATTTGGATACCGTATGTAATCTTTATCTTTACCTACTCCCTCCGTTTTTTTTGTTCGACGCTTTTGACTTTTGAACACATCTTTGACCATTCGTCTTATTAAAAAAATTATGTAAATATCATTTATTTTGTTGTGACTTGCTTTATTAATAAAGATACTTTAAACATAACTAATTTTTTTGCATGTTTGTACTAATTTTTTGAATAAGACGAATGGTCAAAGGCGTGCTCAAAAGTCAAAGGCGTCAAATAAAAAAAACGGAGGTATATATATGTCGGTGTCTGGGAATCGCGCTCCTGAAGAGCAGCGGGTCCACGGACCGGCAGACGAATTTGTAGTTGGTGTGAGGCCCAACGACAACCCTTCTCAGCAGCCCAGGCGACGGCCGAGCCTACGGGGGCTCAGGCCGCGCGGTCTTCCCGGACTAAGCCTGGTGCGACTTGGCGATCCGGGTACAGGTCCCTTAGACGGTAAAGGAGGAGAAGAAAAAAGGGGATAAGAAGGAAGAAAAGAGTACAAACCACGAAGACACAAGCGATTTACCCTGGTTCGAGCCCCCACTGCCAGGTAATAGCTCTACTCCAGCCTTGTTGATTATATGGTAGAAAAACAGTACAAGAGATGCCGAGACCGGGCTTGAAGGCATCGATCCCAAACTTACAATGGTGGTGACTAAGAATTAAGGCTACTGCTAAGGAAGCTTCGGATGCGTGTGGCTTGATTCACCTTGCTCTACTTTCCTGAATCGCCTTGATCCCCCCCCCCACCGAATGGGTCCGGGACCTTTCCTTTTATAGGCGCGGCGGGTCGCCCGGAGCTGATGCGGTGGGTCCCGCGCCTATCTCTGCTTTAGTGGCGGTATTCTTGTCTCATTCCGGGGCTCTGTCTGGTCTCGAACCTGCAGGGAGAAGCTGGTCAGGTTAGTACTGGACACGTGTTTGTCTCGGAATGCTGATACGGGGAGAAGCCTTCTTTAGGGAGAAAGCACTTTCTCTTTATCCCCAATATAGCATTGACTGGACCGAGCCAGCCTCGCGCCGCCCGTTGGAGGCGTCGCGTAGCGTAACAACCGTTCGCTGTCTGCCAAAGGGGGCAAACGACAAACCGAGCTGCCCGCGTGCTTCCCCCTGGGCTGCGGGTTCCCGGGGATGCACAGTTCTTTCCGGTCAAGGCCGGGGAAAGTGTGGTGGGACATGACAGTTGTCGCCACTGCCTACGGACAGGCTGGCTATCCGCGGGGCCTTCTCCCGGGCTAAGGACAGCCCGGGAGGCGCGCCACGCCCTGATAAGAACTGAGGGGAGTGTGGTTGACCTGGTCAAGCCCGGGGAAGATCTTGGCGGGCTAGACGCTTTCTTTAGTACGGCCAGGGCGGCCTCTTGGTCCTTCTGCGCGTGCGGTGGGCCGGTACGGAATCAGCCCAAGGCCCATCTCAGGGTGGGCCGCTTATCAATCACCAACAGCCAGCCCCCAAGCCTCGAGCGGGTCGCATGCCGAGCCGGTCTGAGCTTTAGAGAAAATTCCCAACATGCGCCGTGCGGGAAGATTTGGCTCGGGAGCCGAAGTCTGAGCATTGAATATGATTTGACGGAAAAGCGGGGCAGTTACGCCCCTTTGGGCACTTTCCCACGATCTCCACTTCGACCGTTGCCTTCCTTTATAAGGTAGCGTTTCTCAGGGGGAACTCCTACTGCAGAACCATCCCCTTCGCCTCTGTCTTCGTTTCTCCCCAACTCGCTCCCTGTCTTCTCGATTCCACCGCCATGGTGTTCATTGGAGATAACGTTCTCACTGCAGAGAGGATGGCGGAGCTTGAGACGGACGGCTTTGTGAAGCCGGGCTTGTGGAGGCTCCCAGGCGCGGAGCGGGAGCCGAGGCATGAGACTGACGAGCTGGTATGCTTCGAGAGTTCAGCTATCTGCGGGTTCCGCGTGCCGGAGTTGTAGTTCATGGCATATTTCTTTGCCTTCACGGAGCTGCGGCCATGGAATCTATCTCCGCGGTCCTTCGTCCATCTATCGATTTTTGCGCACCTGTGCGAGGTGCACTGCGGAGTGTGGCCCACGGTGAGCCTCCTCCAGCACTTCTTCGAGTTGAAGCCCGTCGGCCACCGCGTGGGCAACAGCGGAGTCTTCTTCTTGACCACGCGCCGAGCCCGGGGGAGCCAATCGTACCCGGAGTACGAGGTGAGGACGAAGGTCGACAGTTGGGCCCGGCGGTGGTTCTAACTGAACTGCGGGGCCTCGACCTTGGAATATTCTTCGGCCGCGCCGGATACTCCGATCTTCCAGCGCAGCGAGACCCTGCCGGAGGACCAGGTCACGGCATACGAGATCGAGAAGCTCGCCAAGAAAGGCTTGACGGGCTACGACGTCGTCGTCAGTTTCATCCGGCACCGGATCAGCCCGCTGGGGCGCCGCGAGCGGTGCGTCATGACCATTATTTTTGATTTTAGGTCGGGGCATGTCATGACCGTTGGTGATGCCGTGCAGGAATCCCGGCCCGCGAGGTTGCGTGGATCGCAGAAATGCTGCTGCCCATGGACAAGAATCCTCATCCCATACGATTTGTGAAGGACAAATTATCCGAGGTAAGTGCCCGTAAGGTGTTTGATTGAATTCCTGTCCGCGCGCGCTCTCGAGGCCTTGACGGATCGCGTCAATTGTTTTGCAACTGACGTGGAAGGCGGCTAAGAAAGCCATGCAAGCCACGGGCTCTGCCGAGGGGCCTTCGGCTGCGCAACCGCTGGCGGCGTGCTCGCCACCAAGGAGATCGTCGGCGGCGTCCGGCGAGGCGTCAGCCCTACCGCTGATGTCGGACGAAGGAAGCCCGGCGCCGCAATCGACCGCAACGAGCTCAGCACGGGCAAACGCGGAGGCGCATGTAAGGCTCTCTCTTCCGACGCGGGTCGAGTGTTGGGCACTCGGTGGTCCTTAAGCTTTGTTCTGCGCGCGTCCAGGGCGTGGTGCCTTCGAAGAAGAGGAGGATGTACCGGCCCGTCCCAGGTAGTGACGACGAGGTCGTGCTGGTGTCGGGCCTGCCATTGGCGACAGTGCCGCGGCGGGGGCCCACGAGAAAGGTCCCCGCAGGTCGGAGGAAGGCGGTCGTGCCAACCATAAGCCACGTTGGCGGGCTGGAGACAGAGCTCTTCCTGCGTCCGACACCAGGGGTGTACGAGGACACAGAGCTTGAACCGGCGCTTAAGTTTCCCGCACTGCTTGCCATTAATTCCGACTTCGTGTCTGATTGTTGTGTGCCTTTCTAACCGTAGTTCGCAGCGCCAAAGTGGCTAAGGAGGTGCAGCCTCCTTCTGAAGCCGTGGCGGCCGAGAGCGAACCGGTCGAGTCTGAAGGAGGGGTATCCTTGTTGCAGCGACTGGAGGCCACCGGGTTGATAAGGCCAATGGACTCACGGGGCAAGAGCCAGCCGGTCCGCGGAGGGTCATTGTCTTGCCTACCGATAGCGGTGCTCGACGCCTCCGCCGAGGTCGCGGAGACGGTGAAGGTTGACGTCGGCTCGGAGCCCCTGTGGATCACGCCCCTGCGAGTCGAAGGACGCACGGCGCACGGATGGTGGCCGATCGATCGTCTAGGGATCACCGATCACTTCAAGACTCCGATCGGGAAAGCGCTCCCGGTGCCTGATCGGCGAATGCTGCTAGCCAACTGGACCTGGCCGGTGCGCGTGCTCGTGCCGTCAGGCTGGTTGAGTGTTCTGATGCCCAGCGTGGCCCCGCTGGCGTCAGCGGGCTGGATTTCTGCCACCCCAGAATGTGTAGAGGAGCAGGACTCTGCCCGAGCGTAGGACGCCGCCTGGAGAGGCGCGCCGCCCCCAAAGTTTCATCCAATTCCCAGGCTGGAGAATCCGACCGAGCTCGTGGCGACCAAGCTGATGGCGGACGAGCTTAAAACCGCGCTGATGAGCGTTCAGGCTCGGCTCAGCAAGGCTGAACTGGCCGCGGAGCAAACAACAGCGGCGAAGGTCGAGCTGGTGGCCAAGCTGGAGGACGCTGAGAGGCGAGCGGCTGCAGTTGGAACGACAGCCCTGCTCTCGGCAGCACCACCAGTGTCGTCATGTTCCGTGCCGTCGGAGGAGAGCAGCGCGGAGTCAGTGGGCTGCCCGCCCCTGCCGCTCCATGAGGCGCACGACTGCAGGCTCGATAGAACCGTGCATGGTGTTGTTGGGGCGAGGGCGAAGAGCATGCTTGTTCTGAATAAGAAGGTAACAACCCTGAGCCCGCACATTGTGCTTTAGGAACTGACCTTTTCATGTCTTGATTCGTTTGTTCTCTGTTTTAGCTCTACACTCTTATCGCCGGCACGTCCTCGTTGATGGAGGCGATGGGTGGGCAGTCAGATGACGACGCGGCGAAGATTGAGCGCCTTTCTTTCAAGCTAGCGCAAGCCCGGGCTCAGATAGAGCACACGAACAGGCTAGCTGCTGAGAACGAGGCTCGAGGAACAGGCCGCATTGCCGAGCTAGAGGCCGCTCTCCAATTGGCGCAGGAGAAGGAGCAGGAGGCCGTGGCGAGGGTCGCCCCGGCCCAGAAGACGGAGGAGGCCGTGGCGAGGGTCGCTAGGGCCCAGAAGACGGAGGAGGCCGTGGCGAGCCAAGCCTAGGCGGCTCGTGAAGAAGCAGACCAGGCCCGGGCTGCGTTCGATGAGGAGCGCAGGCACAGGGAGATAGCCTCCAAGGAGTTGGAGGTTGCACTGTCTGAGCGCAACTCCACCGTGCGCGGGCTTGAGGAAGCCCGCGACAAGCTCGCAGCGGAGAATGCTGCGCTTCTAGAGGCTGGAACGAAATATAGGGCCGAGACAATTCTCTGAGGAAACAGGAGCAAGGGCTCGTCGAGGCCCGGGCTAAGCTGCTCCAGGAACGGAACGGCATGGCCTCGCGAGCCATAGAGTTGATTCAGGAGCAAAATCAAATCCGGGACTTAGAAACTGAGCTAGAAAGGCTCAAGTTGCAGCGTGGGTCGTAGTTTGACCCGGTCTATCCCGTTCCTGGACTTTGTGCTATAAATATTTTTATGATGTCTTATTTTAAACGCCCGCTTAACGGATAAGCATTGCGTAACGTGTGGTGGCTGAAGGGCTTAGCCATTTTCCCCCTTAGTTTATTGCGTCAAATCGCGCGCGCTGTGAGCTCTGCAGCGCCGCGAAGTGTTCCGCTGACGGAAGGGGTACGTTTGTCATGCACAGATACGGAGGTGAAACTACCCGCGCCAGTTCATGCATTCGGCCTAAGCCACGCGTTAGGCCGCGGAGGCGCTGCTGGGCCGTATTCGCAAAGGTGGGCCAGGCCTACGGAGTAGGCTTTGACTCATAATGACTTTCTCTCCGCCACTGACGGGGGACCGGGGCACGTGTCACGCAGCGATCGGCGCGATTAGTATTCTGCGAGACGGCGCGTGCGCGCGCGTCTCTTCAGCTCGGGCAATGGGTTTTAATTGCTCGTCTCTTCGCGCGCAGCGACGTTTCGGGTAGCCCGCTGCACGACGGGACGTTGCACAGCCGCCGGCCTATATAAAGCGAGGCGCAGCGTGCCGCGCTGCCCCCATCTCAATCTCTCTTAACCTTAGGCCCAAAACACGAAGCTCGCAGCCAGAGGGAGAGAAACAGAGGAAATAAACGCAGCGAGGGGAGAAAACAGAGAGGAGAGAAACATGTCTTCCGACGCCGGCTCTGATTTCCTCTACGCTTGGTTGGTGGCGGCGACGGAGGATCTGCTACCGCTGCCTCCTTTGCCGCCGCTCCAGCCCGGAGAGGAGGAGGTGGACTGGCCAGGACCTGTCGTTGCGGCGCAGGCGGCCGAGCTGGCGGCGTACGCCCAACTCCAAGCCGACGAGGAGGCGGCCGGGCACTAGCGGGGAGGAGGAGGCGGCCCAACTCCAATCCAGTGGGGCGCTAGCGGCTGCGCTCGCGGCGGAGGAGGAGGAGGAAGACGCGTTGGTAGCGCAGATCGCCGCCGATGCCGCGTACGCCGCCGCACTAGCGACGGAGGAAGAGGAGGCTCCGCCGCAGGTCGCGGCGGAGCAGGAGATTGAGGCGGCCGCAGAGGCCATTGTGGCGGCGCCACCGCCGCTGCTCATGGATTCCATTATCCATGGTTGGCGGAGGTGGCATCCGAGCGCGCTAGGGCCGTCGGTGCCGGCGCCGGGCCCGCCGACGCCGTCATTGACGTCGTCGTCATCGCTGCAGCTCCGCCGGCTCATCGCCAGCGCAGTTGGTAGGCGTGGCGAGGTGGTTGTAGGAGCTGGGTGCCGCTGTAGCTGTAGCGGTGCGGCGCCCTCTTTTCGCGGTAGATCGGGGAAGCCGGGTTCCCCTTTTGCTTGTACATTCCTTCGCCTTGTAAGATTTTCCTTTGTGAAATGCAGCCTCTTTGATAAATCTGCGCTGATCCAGCTCGCTTGTTCATTCCCCATCCTTGTACGAATCTGAAATGCGAAAAGTAGGAGAAACCAGATGAACAGTAACGAAGCTCTAAGGTTAACTTATGAAATTTGAGCAAACAGGTTGCTTTGAAAGGTTGTTTTTTGGTGCGCCTAATCATCCAACCCCCTGACCGTGGTCAAGTCCAAGTGCGATCTTGAAGTTGGGCGCGGTCTAGAGATTAGAGTGACTTAGAAAAATTTCGCGCGAACTTCCAGCCCCGAGCTTCGTTAGGCCGCGCACGGTGCGGGCTTGGCGAAGTTAAGGACTTGAAAAAAATACGCGAAAACCCCCAACCCCCGAGCTTTGTTTGGGCCGCGCGGCGATGCGGGCTTGGCGAAGTGAGGGACTTAGGAAAAATTTAGGTGCAAAATTCCCTCAGTCCCTGAGCGTTGCGAGGCCCAAGTTAGCCATTCAAACAAACCTGACGTAGGCTTACTGTACCTTTGGGCCGCGGGAATTCCATACTGCGCGGAGACTCACTAGGGTGCGAGATGTCGGCTTATCCCGTTGTGGAAGTGCTCCGGAGTGTTTTATCCTTAGCCGTTGGATTTTTTGGCCACGGACTTGTTTGAGATGGTCGTAACTGAACCCAGCGTGACTCGTGATTGGGGGAAGTTTTTTTTTGGAATTGAACTGAAAAGGAAGGAGACTTACGACCTGATTAAGCGTAGAAGCGTCGTAGAAGGGAGATGTTTCATGAGTTAGGGAGCTCGTTTCCATCCTTGTCGGCGAGGCGTACTGAGCCCGTGCGCACTGCGCTGACTACTTTGTACGGTCCCTCCCACTTGGGGCCAAGCTTGGTAGAGTCCGTGAGGTTCTGAATTCGTCGTATAATCAGGTCTCCTACTTGCAAGGTCCTTGTATGTACGTTTCGTGTTGTGCAACGGCGTAGGGTCTGCTGGTAGGCCGCAGCCCGAAGTAGGGATTGCTCACGGCGCATCTCAAGTAGGTCGAGGTCAAGCTGCCGCTCCTCGTCATTGACCACGAAGCTGGTGAAGTCAACGCGATCGGATCCTAGTCTCATTTCCGTTTGGAAGACGGCCTCCGAGCCATAGACGAGTCGGAAAGGAGTTTCTCCTATAGCCCGACTGGCCGTTGTCCGGACTGCCAATAGGACTGACGGTAGCTCGTCGGTTCAACCTTGTTGTTTTGCCTTGAGGGCGTCGTAGACTCGCTTTTTGATGCCTTGGACTAGCTGTCCGTTAGCTCGTTCAGCTGCTCCGTTGCTCTGTGGGTGGGCCACAGAGGCCAGGGCGAGCTTCATGCCGATTTCTTCGCAGTAATCGTTAAACTCCCGGCTCGTGAATTGGGTGCCATTATCAGCGATGATTCTGCTGGGCACGCCAAATCTTACCACGATGCTCCGGAAGAAACATACCGCGGTAATTGCAGTGATGTTGGAGACCGGCTCGACCTCAATCCACTTGGTGAAGGTGTCAATGGCTACGAACAAGTACGTTCTGCCACCGAGGCCCTTGGAGAACGGTCCTAGGAGGTCCATGCCCCAAACTGCGAACGACCATGCTAGTGGAATTGTTTGCAGCTCATACGCGGGCTGGTGCGTCATCCGCGCATGATACTGGCAAGCTTCGCAACACTTAACCAAGACTTCTGCGTCGCTCATCGCAGTGGGACAATAGTAGCCCATGCGAAATGCTTTGCCGACGAGGGTTCTGTGAGAGGCGTGTGCACCGTAGATGCTCTCGCGAATGTCGGCTAGAAGGTACTTACCCTCTTCTTGGGTAACGCACTTACAAAGCACGCCATTAGCACCCCTTCGGTACAGCAAGCCCCCATGCAGACGGTAAGCTCGGGCTCGCCTTTTTAGCTGGGAACGCTCAGCAACGTCCTCGGGCAATGTCCCCTGCACCAAGAACTGGACGAATGGCGTCATCCAGGAGGTGCTTTGCTCGAGGAATGAGACAGTACCGGATGTCTCGGTTTGGGGGTAGCAGACGTCCCTGTGGCCTCCTCTCCGGAGGGAATGGAGGGCTTTAAAAGGTGCTGCATTAGCACCCCCGGCGGGCTGGCTCTTGTGAGGATCCGAGCTTGGCGAGCTTATCGGCTTTACCGTTCTCTTCCCTGTGAATGTAGCTAATTTCGAAACCCGTGAAACGCTTCTCCAGTTTTCTCACTTCCGCCAGGTACCGCGCCATCGAGTCGTCAGTTGCCTGAAACTCCTCCCTGACCTAGCGGACGACGAGCTGCAAATCCCCTTTCGCAACAAGCTGTTTGATGTCTAGCGCAGTGCATGCTCTTAGGCCCCGCAATTAGGGCTTCATACTCTGCGGCGTTGTTGGTAGCCGCAAAGTGTATTTGTATGACGTGCTGGAGTCGCTCTCCGTTGGGGGAGATGAGAACGAGACCGCATCCTGATCGTTCGGACTGGTGTGAACCGGCAAAGAACAGAGTCCACCGACCTTATTCCCCGTCTTGACCTGGAGAACTTAACTCTTGCTCATCCAGCCTGGTCAACTCTGCAACGAAATCAGCCAGGGCCTGGGCCTTGATCGCGGTACGAGATACAAACTGGATGTCAAACTCACACAGCTCGACTCTCCACTTCGCGACCCGGCCAGTGGCCTCCGTGTTTCGGAGAATGTCCTTGATCGGGTAAGTGGTCGGGACAATGATTTGGTGGGCTTGAAAATAGTGGCGCAACTTGCACGAGGCCATCAGCAAGGCAAAGCACAGCTTCTGAAGGTCGGGATAGCGCTCCTTTGGCCCGGTGAGCACCTCGCTCACGTAGTAAACGGGCTGCTGCTTCCCATCTCGTTCCACTGCCAACACTGCGCTTGCGGCGTTTGGTGTCACTGAGAGGTACAGCAGGAGGATTTCCCCGAACTTAGGAGTGGTGAGGACAGGTGGCGAGGCAAGGTACTGCTTAAGCTGCAGAAACGCGGCTTCGGCCTCCTCAGTCCACTCGAACTTATCGTGCTTGCGTAGCAGCTTGCAGAAAGGCGCGCTTCGGTCTCGAAGGCGGGAGATAAAACAGCTTAAAGCCGCCATTCTGCCTGTGAGGGACTAGATGTCCTTAGCACAGGTCGGCGACTTCACCTTTTCGACGGCCTCGATCTTCTCGGGGTTCACACCGATGCTCGCCTCGTCGATTACGTAGCCTAGGAGCATGCCGGACTTGACGCCGAAGACGCATTTCTCGGGGTTTAACTTGACCCGGTGCTGTCTCAGGCTGTCAAATGTTTTCCGTAGGTCGAACACGTGATCCTGGGCGTACTTGCTCTTTACTACGATATCATCCACGTAGACTTCAACGTTGCTCCCTATTTAATCAGGGAGAGTTTTTTGCATGAGACGCTGGAACGTGGCACCAGCATTTCTTAGACCGAAGGACATAATCGTATAGCAAAATGTGCCAAAAGGCGTTACAAAGGCGGTTTTCTCCTCGTCCTCTTTACACAATGCAATCTGATGGTAACCGGAATAAGCATCCAGGAAACTCATCAAGGCTGAATCTGTCGTAGCGTTGATCTATGCGTGGAAGGGGAAAGTTATCCTTGGGGCAGGCGGAATTAAGGTCGCGGTGGTCGACACACATACGCCATTTGCCTCCTTTCTTCTGGATGACGGCTGGGTTCGCAAGCCAATCGGGGTGCTGTACTTCGCGGATGAAGCCCGCTCGAAGCAGCTTGCCGAGCTGGTCTTGGATGATCTTGGCCTTCCAGTCGGGAACACGCCTCTGACACTGCCTTACCGGTTTCTTGTCAGACCGGACAGCTAGCCTGTGCTCGATCACCTCCCTTGGGACACCAGGCATGTCGGACAGTTCCCATGCAAACGTGTCCTTGTTAGCCCGGAGGAAGGTAATAAGCTCGAGTTCCTATTGAGGCTCGAGAGTTGTCCCCACGTGGACCATCTTGGAGGGTCTGTCTCCATGTGGACGATGGTTTTGGTGGACTCCTACAGCTGCAGTGCCACCTTTGGACGCGCTGTGGGGCGCTCCTTGCCGCTGGGACCACGGGTAGGGAGCTGTCCTACCATGGCCAGCGCGGTCTCGTCGCAGTCGAGGGCCGTCTTGTGGTTCCCTCGGACGGTGATGACTCCCTTTGGTGCCGGCATCTTCAGGCAATGGTAAGCGTGGTGGGAGACCGCCATGAACTTGAAGAGAGCGGGGCGGCCCAGTATGGCATTGTAGGGGAGCTCAGATTCCACCATCTCAAAGGTGATTTACTCCGTCTGGAAGTTGGTGGAGGAGCCGAAGGTGACGGGCAGCACGACTTGCCCGACGGGGCGAAGCGACGATCCCGGGACGATCCCATGGAAGGAACAGTGATGTCCTTGATCTTGGAGCGCGGGACCTGCATGAGACTCAGAACGCGCGCCGTGATGATGTCCAGCGAGCTTCCGCTGTCCACGAGGACGCGGTCAACTCGAGTGTTGCCAATGGTGGGGCAGAGCACCAGCGGGAGACGCTACGGCTTGGAGAGCCCGGCCGAACAGTCCGTCACCAAAAAGGTGATGGCCTGGCTGGACCAAGGCAGGGACTCTGCCGCGGGCTCGCCGCGAGAGATGTGGAGGACCTCGCGAGACGTGGCCTTTAGCTCGCGGTGAGTGGTGTAGGCTTACGTACCGTCAAAGATTACGGCGACGTGGCCACGGGCCTCAGGGAAACCCTGGTCCTGGCCGCCCTACAGAGGAGGTGCTGTGGCTGTACCCTCCGGTAGCTCGGGCATGGGACTGCGGCCAGCGTAGAAGTCCTCCATCCGGGGGCCCATGTGCGACAGTTGCGTAGGTCGTGGCCGGGGCGCTGGTGGAGGCGGCAGAAAAGACTGGGGTCATGGAACGGGTCCTCACCTCTGTTCTGGTGCTGCTGTGGGCAGGGAGGCCGGCCTTGAGGAGGGCCCTGGCCACCGCGCGGCCTGCCTCCGGTCTGGGGATAAAATTACGGCCCATTGCCATGGCCCACTCCTTGACGGCTCAATCGAACAGCCTGCCAGGGCCCAGTTCCCTGGAAGGTTCTATCAGGCCCATATGCATCCTGCCGAACAGCTTCCTGGCTGGCACGGTGCGTAATGGTCTAGGATTCGTGTTTGAGTCCTACTCGAACAAGAGTTCTGCACGGCTACGTGAAGACCCGGACGTTGGTTTCCCGGATTGGAATAGGAGTCGTGATCCCCAAGAATTGGAGTATACCTTATCTGCCTCGGGATGTATTTGGCATGTACGAGTTCGTTACGTACTCGTGGGTGACGGAGGGGTCCATCTCTGGGATGTATTTGACATGGGTGACGGAGGGGTCCATCTCTGGGTTACGTACTCGTCGGGATGTATTTGACATGGGTGACGGAGGGGTCCATCTCTGGGAGCGACTCCTCGGGGCGAAAATCTACCCCTGGGGCGAGAGAGGCATCCACCTCCATCTCGTCAGCCTCGGCTTCGACGAGGTACTCCTTTCGCCAGCCCTCGTATGATGGGACCAGGTCATCCAGATCATCGCACTCATCGAACTCGAGGTCCAGGGCCTCATCGTTGCTCGGAATCTTAGGCATGTCCGAGGAAAAGGAGTGCTGAGGGCTAGTCATAGGCCCCACGGTGGGCGCCAGCTGTCGGTGTCTGGGAATCGCGCTCCTGAAGAGCAGCGGGTCCACAGACCGGCAGACGAATTTGTAGTTGGTGTGAGGCCCAACAACAACCCTTCTCAGTAGCCCAGGCGGCGGCCGAGCCTACGGGGGCTCAGGCCGCGCGGTCTTCCCGGACTAAGCCTGGTGCGACTTGGCGATCCGGGTACAGGTCCCTTGGACGGTGAAGTAGGAGAAGAAAAAAGAGGGAGAAGAAGGAAGAAAAGAGTACAAACTACGAAGACACAAGCGATTTACCCTGATTCGAGCCCCCACTGCCGGATAATAGCTCTACTCTAGCCTTGTTGATTATATGATGAAAAAATAGTACAAGAGGTGCCGAGACCGGGCTTGAAGGCGAGACCGGGCTTGAAGGCACCAATCCCGAACTTACAATGGTGGTGATTAAAAACTAAGGCTACTGCTAAGGAAACTTCGGATGCGTGTGGCTTGATTCACATTGCTCTACTTGCCTGAATCGCCTTGAACCCCCCACCGAATGGGTCCGGGACCTTTCCTTTTATAGGCGCGGCGGGTCATCCGGAGCTGATGCGGTGGGTCCCGCGCCTATCTTTGCTTTAGTGGCGGTATTCTTGTCTCATTCCGGGGCTCTGTCTGATCTCGAGTCTGCAGGGAGAAACTGTTCAGGTTAGTACTAGACACGTGTTTGTCTCGAAATGCTGATACGGGGAGAAGCCTTCTTTAGGGAGAAAGCAATTTTCCTTTATCCCCAATATAGCATTGACTGGACCGAGCCAGCCTCGCGCCGCCCGTTGGGGCGTCGCGTAGCGTAACAACCGTTCGCTGTCTGCCAAAGGGGGCAAACGACAAACCGAGCTGCCCGCGTGCTTCCTCCCCGAGCTGCGGGTTTTCGGGAATGCACAGTTCTTCCCGGTCAAGGCCGGGGAAAGTGTGGTGGGACATGACAGTTGTCGCCACCTGCCTACGGACAGGCTGGCTATCCACGGGGCCTTCTCCCGGGCTAAGGACAGCCCGGGAGACGCGCCACGCCCTGGTAAGAACTCAGGGGAGTGTGGTTGACCTGATCAAGCCCGGAGAAGATCTTAGCGGGCTAGACGCTTTCTTTAGTACGGCCAGAGGCAGCCTTTTGGTCCTTCTGCACGTGCGGTGGGCCGGTACGGAATCAGCCGAAGGCCCATCTCAGGGTGGGCCGCTTATCAATCACCAACAATATATCTCTACCTAATTATAAAGAGAATAGAGTTTCCACTTTCTTCGTCCGTTTTCGTCCGTCAATCCCTCCAGCACCGTCCGATCGCAATCGAACGGCTCCGCCCCTCACGCCCACGTGGCTCGGCCCGCGTGAAACCCTAGCGGGCCGCGCCCTCTCTGCCTGCCAGCCGCGCGTCCCTCCTCCTTCTTTCTCTCCTCCACCGCTGCCCTCCCGCTCCCTCCTCCCCTCCACCATCTCCTCGCCCGGCCCGCACCCCGGCGACCCCCGCACGAGCGCCCACGCCGAGAAGCAACCACACGCCCGAGCCCGACGCGCGCGGCTAGGGTTTGCCCCTCGATCCAGCATTGCGGAGGCCCCCGCGCAGCGGAGGGCGCTCAAGCAGGGGCCTCGCGTGATTTGGATGGTGGGCTGCGGCGCTGGGGCTCATATATGAGTTGGCCGACGGCTGCGGCGACGAGGGGAATGCTGGACGCCGACGAGCTCCTCACGCTGATGCACGGGTCGGATCCCGTCAAGGTCGAATTCAACCGGCTGGAGAACGAAGTGAGGGGTGAGCTGATTCGCGCATTGGTTACGCTTGCTTTGGGTGGTTTTTCGATGTCTTCTGGGGATCTCACGGCGCGTTGGTTGGTGTTTCGCCGTGGTTTTTTAGATAAGGACAGGGAGCTCGGCGAGGCGCAGGCGGAGATAAAAGCGCTGCGGCTGTCGGAGAGGGCTCGGGACAAGGCCGTCGAGGAGGTAATCTGCTGCTGTGCTTCACTTTTCGTGGATAAAATTATGTGTTATGGGGGTTTATACATCAATATATCATCGTTTCATTTGTCCTGGAGATTGGAGCGGTGTCGGTGAACGAGAAATCCAGAGCTAAATTAGGTGGATTTGGGGAAATATCTTCCGGGTGATGTAGTTTTGGCAGAAATGTTAGGGAACAAGATCTGATACCCTGCGGCTTTCTTTGTGGGGGATGCTATTTGGTTGTTTTTTTTAAGATACCATGTCCTAATGTATGCCGCTGTGGCCTATTTTGTTTAGAAGAACGCCATCCAATTTTGGAATGTACCAACACTGAATAATGTGAAACCTGGAGTAGCAGCATTTTTGCAAGTTCTTGATACTATGAATTTTGTTTTGGTAAATTGCAAATACTTTGCATTTGTACCCCCTGTTGGATGACAGAAAGTAATGTGGCAAATTGTCAATCTAGGCATTTTCCTTGCATATCCAAGATAACTTTACTCGGCATAAAAGCAGGACTGATTGGCATATTGGCATACTCTCTTTTGCAGAGTAAATTCTTTGCACTTCAGGTAATCTTGTTTCCTGGTGACGCTGAGTATAGGAAGATTGCACACTTCAGGTGAGGGATCAAAGGTACATAATGTGAATCAGATGGCACACCATCTTTTCTTCTGTTCTTGCAATTTACAGTCTATATTTAGCAAACTACAATCCTTTATTCATGTCATTTTATAATCTTATTGTATTCGTTTCTTTATTTCTGAAAGTAATAATTTGCAGATCACTTTCTTAGTTGCTAAAGTTTCTATGATCTTAAGCCCTTGAAACTAGATGATTAAGCTGTATCCTGTTAATTATATCTGGTACAATATATAAATTGATGTCACTTAACAAACTCCACAAGCTAAATATTTACGGCATGAACAGTTATTTAGATAAAAATTGTTTATAGTTGAGACTATAGTCTCATTCCCTTTTAGTTAATATATACTAGATAAACTCTTCTACTACCGTTAGTATGGAAGACCCACTATTTTAAAGAACTCTAAATACCAGACATATTCTTTTGTGTTAATTATGAAGAACTCATACTGATACATTCCAAGTCATGTTATTCCTTTTGAACTAAGGGTATTAACACCCCACCCTTTTACTTAATTATATCTGGAGATGATAAGAGTAGTCACATGGTGCCACTAAAGGTTGAGCTTCTAGCTGGAGAGGATATTATTCAGTTGGTTCACTTCCAATGTGCCTGAAATGTTAATTTGAGTTGCTTCGTCCTTTTCTATTGCTTAGAAAATGAGGTCTAGAGCTAATTTTCCCACCATTGCAGGTGTCATGTGGAGGAACTCATTCAGTTGCACTAACTCGTGATGGACGAATGTTTTCTGTAAGTGGAACTGTACCATGCAATAATGTATCTTTTGGAGGTGTGAAGTAGGATAAATTTAGAACTTTTTTGTCATTTTATCCATTTATACTGCTTTGTGGTAAATAATATCATTTGGGAAAAAAGAAACTATTTTACAGCAATTTTGATCGGACCAAAACAAGTGCTGACTAAGCTTGCCGTGCGCAGCCCCTTGTCTTGCCAATATTGGTATTAAATGTACTCCTTTGTTTTTCAAAGTAGCTTGGAACAATACCCTTGCGAAAGCTTCACGACTTGATAAGTAATACCGCTAAACCTCACCAACAACAACAAAGCCTTTAGGTCCCAAACAAGTTGGGGTAGGCTACTGCACGGTGGCTAAGCTCTCTAGCTAGCATTTCATTCGGATTCACGTTCGCAGGTTGGGATTACCTAATCTGCCTGCGCGTCTTTGCTTGAGGGAATCATCTTCAAATGCATGTCTATAGTGTTAACGGATGCGATTGATTGGGGCTCCCTTTCGATATTGGGGGTTGTCAGTTGGAAATTCAACTCGCAAGTTTCTAGAAGATGGGGATGAAGTCATCCTGACAGCTTGTTGCAAGGTTCAGTAAACTAATCTTTGCATCAATTCTAGGTCTCGGTGGAGATGATGTTTTGTTTAGTTATGCCATGTACTGGTTTTCCAGGGTGAAGATTACAACATTGGATTCGGAACCTGCACCGGGAAGATTCGGCCATCGCTTCCATGAACCAAGATGGATGATCTACATGTCTTGAATTCTTCAGTGTCTCAATAATCTCGAAAGAAAGCATGCAGTGTATTAAGGGCTTAGTGTTGGAAAATAATATGGCACATGTTCTCCTTAACTTTAGAAAAGAGAAGCAAATGTTCTGTGTTAATAAAATTTATCTGAACTCACATCGTTCTGATAATGCATCAATGGCGCATGAACCTCTGCTTCTAGGCTCTTGTCTCGTTCTAGGGTTTTGTCTGGTCTCGAGCCTGCAGGGAGAAGCTGGTCGGGTTAGTACTGGACACGTGCTTGTCTTAACATGCCGATTCAGGGGAGAACAATTCTTTAGGGAGAAAGCACTTTCCCTTTATCCCCAATATGGCCTTGACTGGACCGAGCCAGCCCCGCGCCACCCGTTGGGGGCGTCGCGTAGCGTAACAACCATCCGCTGCCTGCCAAAAGAGGGCAAACGACAAGATGGGCTGCCCGCGTGTTCTTCCCCGGGCTGTGGGTTCCTGGGGAGACACAGCTCTTTCTCTGGTCAAGGCCAGAGAAAGTATGGTGGGGCACGATAGCTGTAAAGGCCTGCCTACGAACAGGCTGGCCGTTCACGGAGCCTTCCTCCGGGCTGAAGGAAGCCCGGGAAGTACGCTAAACTCCCTGACAGAGACCTAGGACAACATGGTTGACCTGGTCAAGCTCGGGACGGACCCTGACGGGCTAGGCACCTGGCCAAGGGTGGCTCTTTGGACTTCACGCACGGTGGGCCGATACGGAATCAGCCCAGGCCCATCTCGAAGTGGGCCGCTTATTAATCACCAACAGATACTTACCTGATACCACATGAATTATAAAAATTTTAAAAAACTATAAAAATGGATTACTTAGGATTTTACATGAATTATAAAATTTATTTCATGCGATTTGGACACCGTATGAAACTGATATAAAAATTTAAAGATGAAAACCAATTAAAAATAATGAGAAACTAACAAGCTACCTAGCTTCCTTATGTGAGCCTCCCAACGTTGGCTTGAGAACGTGCACCGGTGTGGAGAAAAGCGCGTGGCTGTACAACGATTTTCCGCTGAAAACTAGCACGCCGAAGAAAAACAACGCGCGGGAGAAAAAAAGCGCACATTACGTTTTGTCGTTTCTCCTATCCCGTTGCTAGCCTCTTGGGACGGGATCCCGTAGGCTAGTCTCACCCATTTTTTTGCATTCAACTGGCAGCGTCAAACATTTTGACACCTTCTTTGTTGAACTGGCGGTGAGAAATAAATCGGGACGGAGGGAGTAACTTTTTTAGTCTATGTCATTTTTAAAAAGATTTAAACTTTTGATTCAACCAAACAAAACTAAACTAAACCGCGAAGAAAATAGGGTTGTTACGTACAGCGGAAACATTTATTTAGGCCCGGTTCTTTTTAGCTTAACGGCTTAACAGATTAACGACTTATCTACATTTTAAAAAAACATATGATTTGAGTTTTTTAGTTAGTTTTTCGCTGTTTTGAAAGTGGGTCCTAACGCTTTAAAAAGCAAGTCAAAACAAAATAGATCCGAATCTCAAGACTGCATCAGAAGCTCTCAAAGTTTAGTCATTTCAGCCGTTTAATTGCTTGGCTGTTCAGATCAGCTCAAAAGAACATAACCTTATTTATTTCATTCCCAAATTCAACACGATACATGTGTACATGTGAACACATACACGCCAGTGTTCCATAATTCGTGCTTTGAACAACTCATTCTCTCCCTTTTTTATTGTTTCCAAGCGATCTATACTTTTTTTTCCTCTCCTCTCACCTCAGTCCGATCGAGCTGGTTGCCACTTGTTGGCAACGATCACTATGAGGGCGAGCGTGACCGTGCCAGCTCTTGCTGAAGCCGTCACACCATCTCGTCTCGAGGCCGAGCGGGCATTGTGACGCTTGCCCCTCGTCGTGGTCACCGATAAGAGCTCAACAGGACGTATCCCACCCTGTAAAATAGTATTTACGTCTTATAAATAGTGACATGAACAATATTTTAGGGGGTGGATGTACGGGCTATTGAGGATGCTCTAAGTGCCAGCCGAAGAAGAGAATGGACATTATTGTTTTTAAGTTGTAGGGGATATTTTTGTAAAATAAACATAAGAGGATTATTAGGTGGCACTACAACGTACACACGAATCTTAAGGCATATAGTATGATCGCAGGCGTACTCATGTAGTATGTGTGTAAAGAAAATCCGCTTTAAAAAAAATACAGTCCTCTCCGAAGAGGCGAAGAAGCTCAGGGACCAGGGCAGGGCTTGGTGGACAGAGCTCAAACCTTGGAAGAAAATTAGGTGGATCTGTCTCCACACCACCTCCTGTGCAACCCCGACGTCACCTACCCTTGGAAGTTGATCGCACGGCCACGAGGAGGCCGACTGCCCGGCTCCTCAGCAGCACATCCCCGGTGCACCCAAGCATAGCGGCTCGTTACCGAGACATCGACTCCCTCAGTTCCCAGGCTCTTTGAGGCTCGGCTCCACCAAATTTCGCTACCGCTATGCTCGTTCTTCCCTAACGCCGCCGCCTCCTCTCTCAACGCCGCCGCCTCCCGGAGCGGCAGTCCGAAGTCCTCCTTTCTCCTCCTGGCAGCCAGCGCCGCTCGCCGCCACTGGCAGACCACCTGTTGTGACCGTCTGTGCTCGCGCCGCCGGCGTTCGCAGCCCGACACCTTGAAAATTTTAACCTTATTTAATTAAATATTTTAAAATTAACCTTATGCGAAAAGAAATTGCAGATCTGACCCCTTTAGCCGCGCCAATGCAGCTGGAGTTGCTAGTAGCTGCTGCCGCGCCACATGCAGTGGCACGGCAAAGGATGCCACGTAGGCTGGGGCGGCCGGCCATGCGCTGGCGTGGAAAGTACGGGCCCCCACCTTGCCGCGCCATCCCTCATGGCGCGGCAAGGGCAGTATACAGCACGGCGCTGGAACAGCCCGAGCCATTGCGCTCGGGCTCTTCTTCCCCCAGCACTCCGTCGCCTCGCCGCCGCCGCCCGCCGCATCCCGCCAGTCCCGCTCAGATCCAAGGAGGGAAAAGTGATCCTCACCCTCCTAGCAAGGTAATGGCTCCCTCCACTCCCCCATTTTCTAACTCGATCCATCACATTTGATACTTGTTTGAAAACTAGGGTTTGAGCAAAAATGTCGATTTAGGCTCGATTTTAGGATGTTTAGTTCGTTCTGAGCGTCGTGGCATACGCTATGGACTTATGTCCCTATTATTTATGTGTACAACTAATTGCATGTATTTTTTTGGCCTCTAAATTTAGGTTTAAATAAATGTTTGGCTATGCCACTTTGAACATGGTATATAGTTTTGTGGGCTATGCCAAATATAAAAGAAGGCCTTGAGAATCATTATATATGACAAGTTTTTGATCTCTTTTGAATCCGGTCATTTATGTGTTGACTCCGCCCTTGTGTTGGTCATTTTTAATAGGTAAGATTAATAGGTGAAGTAATATATGTAGTCAATTGTTAAGCGTGAAAATCTAAACCACTCGCAAATGATTAAAATGTAAATAGATTGTTAGGGCAAACTCGAAGGAATATATGATTTTGCATATTAGGGATAATGAACTTGCATGTGTTGTATCAAATTTTGTAGATGGATCGTTTAGTCCGGCTGTTTCATGGTGGAACCATTAGAGAAAACGGAGAGTTCGAGAATATGAAGGAAGAGGTTATGTTGTTTGATAAGACCCCAAGTTATGAAGATTTAGTTTCCCGATGTCGGACTCTGATGACGTGTGGTCTTGGTGAAGGTGAATTGTTTTTACAAGGCAGATGTGATTGTGGCAAGGCTAGGGCTCACTACGTGATGTTGAAGATTGCATCGGAGTCGGATTGGAGTAACTATAAGGAGGTTGTGAAAAATTCCAATGTTACTTGTTGGGAGCTGGTAGTCGACATTTGTCGTGCGGGTATCTCGTTGGCAACTCTCGTATAAGCCGTGCAGTGAGTTGAGGAGGAAGAAGAGCCTGCAGAGCACTTGACTCAGGAGGTGGCAACAGTTGGATCATTTTATATGGAGCATTTCGATAGTGCTATTCTCACGGATGATTTCGATGAAGGACTATTTGAGGAGGAAGAACGTGAGGTCGATGTCGATCAAATCTAGGATCAGAGGATGAATCCGCAGATGAGGAGGCTGCCATGACGACGAGGTTCCTAGCCTAAACGCGGTGGATAGACGGCAAGCATTGCGCGCTATGTCGGCAGAGGAGAGGAGGCAGCTTGAGTCAATTCATGTGGATTTGCCGACCGTAGCCACCTTTAAGGACCTAAGCCGAACTCACATGGCAATATGTGAGAGCGGGTTGTTGTCACGTGAGGTCCTTTCGGATTATGAGAACTTAGAGATCTAAAAGGGCAAGGCATTCGACACGTTGTAGCAGTTACAATACTTCTTGATGGAATATGTGGTGAGGCACCATAGGCCTTTCACGGTGACTCATTCAGATGCGAAAGTCAGATACACTGTGAATTGCAAGCAAGGATGCCTTTGGGGCGTGTGAGCTCGGCTGGACAAGTTCAGTGGGAGATGGAAGATTACTCGTGTGAGGCAACCGCACACGTGTGGCTCGTTGAAGGTAAAGAGGGTGCCCGAGACCAGAGCGTCGTTGGAAGCCAGAACGTCCTGCGGACAATTCCCGAGAGGGCTCGCTGACCTAGGGAACCTTTCATGCCTGACGGCCCCTGAGCAATGCTTATGAAGTAGTTGAGACTTGTGATGTAATGGACTTGACATGTATTTTGCAATGTTTGGAGGCTTGGAACAATTCTAGCTTAAAAACAACTTCACTCGACATGTATTTTGTGATGTACTTGGCATATACCTACTATCCTTTAACTATTCCACATCGGACCATCCGTCCTACGTATTTTGGAAACATGCTAGTTTTGAAATCACGATAGGGAACAAACTATCCTGCACAAGTGCAGTCCAAATGGTTTCAAGGCAAGTCTCTTGAACAGGTTCTTCCCATGAGATAGCTGCGAGAACCATGAAATACCTTTGTGAATTTTCTGGCATTGCTTCTAAGCTAAACTCAAAAGATCCAAAGATGGTCATACAGGCTGTAAAATATAGCAAAGCTAACCACCTTGGACTGTACCAATTCCAAATTCTAGAGTGAACAATTCTTGTGTGGAAAATAAAAGAAAAGCTAACCACCTTTACTAGATTGGCATCAATGACATGATGTTGCATTTGTATTTGTATGAACTATGTTTTGCACAATTCCCAATTCTAAAGTGAGCATATTTTGTGTTTGTATGAATCTGACCCCGACGCGCCAGTTCCCTTGGCGCGGCAGTCCTGACGCGCCGCTACTCTTGGCGCGGCAATGCCTGACGCCACAATCCGTCGGGGACCGATTGCGAACCCTTCTGGATTGCGATGGGTTTTGGCGCGGCAGCCCGGTCCTGACGCGCCGATCCTATTGGCGCGACAAGGCTGGGCTGCTGCGCCTGCTGCTCCGAGCAAAGGGCCGATTGCGAACCCTTCTGGATTGCGATGGGTTTTGGCGCGGCAGCCCTGTCCTGACGCGCCGGTCCTATTGGCGCAGTAAGGCTAGGCTGCCGCGCCTGCTGCTCCGAGCAAAGGGCCGATTGCCAACCCTTTTGGATTGCGATAGATTGTGGCGCGGCAGCCCAGTCGTGACGCGCCAGTTCTTTTGGCGCGGCAATGCCTGCCTTTTGCATATAGTGATTTTTAATTTCCTTCAGTTTGCATCTTGTTTTTCATTTTATTTTGCTTCTTTCATTACTACTTTGCTTATTAGTTCTTGTAAAAAATTTGATGCCAACGCTTCTTATACCAACTATTGTCCTAATGGATTTGTTAATTTTTACTTTCCACTTTTCCATTTTCCCTTTTAGTTTCCACTTGCTTATTTCCGTATTAGTCTTGTGTTGCTTTGTACTTCACGTTTTTATAAGTCATCACTAATCGTCAACGGAAATGCATAAAAACAAAAGAACATTTAGTTTGTCAAAATGGCATTCTAGTGCCTCGTACCAAATATAAGTAAAACATCTACTAACACGATTTATCCTAACTCACAAACATATTATTAGTCAAATATCATACGGAAGTGCGCATATTACAATCGAAGGAAATTTAGCTACGTACCACATGGTACATTGACATAAGGTAGTTTCAACAACACATACATAATTTCTTCCAACAAACACGATCTCACTCATGGTCTCCATCTCCACCGTTCTCCTTGTCATCATCCGACACAACGGTAGACAAGTTTCTAACAAGATCCCTCATGGTCTCCATCTCCACCGTCCTCCTCGTCTTGTTGCGTCGCATCGTTTGCAAATGAGCCGGCCACGAATTCAGACGGTAATTGGCATTCTGGTCAATGAGTGTACCCTCAGCCATCTTGTTCCTGTACTCCTCGAGCTCGCGCTCCCTCTCCATCTTCCTCTGCAGCTGTTTTTGGTGCCTCACCTCTCTGAGATCAACACCAGGTGGGTACCTCCCCCTACGCCTCCTTCAATATTCCAGTGTTTCTGAGGAGGTGAAGTACCCACGTTGCGGTACCCCACGCTCCCTCCTCATGTCATTCAAAACCTTTTTTTGTCTTTATCAAATGGCATAAGCACACCATAGTCATGCCTTATCTTTTCTTTCCTCTTCTCCACTTTTCTGTCTTGGTAAGGTTGCCATAGATTGTGAATCTCGGTTTCGAACTCTTCTTGTCCCTCATATCTCTTTCAATCGCATGTCCTTCCCTCCTACAAGATTAAGCGTAAGAGTTATCAATCTTAAGCTGCAATATGGTGTAATACATAAATAAATACATAAATCTCAATCTACGAGCCAGTATCCCACACTTACAGGTGGTGGATGGATATTTCTCACATGGCCAATCCTTCTCTTCGGAGTTGAAGGCCTCCACTTCCTCGCTAGAAGGCCAAAAAGACTTGGGCCCATAAATGCACTCCTGAAAATCACAGAGAGCCCATCCATCCTAGAAACAAAAGACATTAATATCGAATTACTTCAACATGAGACTAATTTACATACAGAGTAGGCATGCATATACTTACTCGATCATTGCGGAAACATCGAAAGAAGGGGGTAAAGTCCACCCCTGGGTTTGGCCGCACTAATATCGACTTAACATTGCAATTACACATAGGAGGGTTCAACACCCGACTAGCACTTGCCGCCGCCTTCTCCTCCGCTGTCATTTTCGAGGGGTTTGGCGGAGGAGGAACCCAATGCCTAAAATGCTGAATTGGCTTGGTGTCCCTGGAGCGCCATGGGAGCAATCGGATCCTCGGATCGTACATTTTTTGCCCATCGATCCACTCGAAAAACCAACACGGCGGGCTAGAATACGGCATATAGTAATTGAACTTCACATCACAGATGTAGAAGGCTCTACCGGCAGTATCAGGGTCCCTCGACTGTTGAACCTCCGCAGGAATGCCGTGCTCGCAAATTGGAACCAGAAACGGAGAGGACCGAACTGGAGCATTCTTACCCCTAGGGTAATCCCCATACTTGAGAAATGGCTTCGTCTCGAAGGGAACGTTTCCTGCAATATAGTGCAATACAAATGAAAAATAAATTATTCTAGCAAATCATACTCCACAAAAAACACATATATCATTCGCCATACTTTCTAACTATAATACACCTACACATACATCATACGGATTAACATTACCATATATCATTCATCATTAATAGAGACAAATCCACTACGCAATCCACACATCTTCATGAGTGGTTAGGGAAGAGAGAAAACGAAGGGGAAATGAGAAAATGAAGAAGAGTTGTGGGAGGAGGAGTCCTGGGGCTCGGGTTATTCTGATTGCCGCGCCATGCGGGGTGGCGCGGCAAGGGTGGTCCCACTGTCAGCGCTCGACCAGCTGCAGCGCATCCCCGGAGCCAGCCTCGCCGCGCCAGCACATGTGGCGCGGCAAGGGTGGGGCGCGTACGTGGCACCTTTTGCCGCGCCACATGCGTAGGCGCGGCAGAGGCTATTAGCCGTGCCGCCTGCATTGGCGCGGCCAAAGGGGTTAGATCTGCAAATAGTTTTTACCAAGGGTTAATTTTAAATTAATTATTTAAAAAAGGTTAATAAAAAAATTCGACACCTTGAGCTGTGTGCGTGGCTTACTTGAGGTTGTTCCAGAGGGAGGTGGTTGAAGGGGGTGCGGGCTGTGCTGTGTTGGAGAGGTGGCTGAAGGGGAGCGCTTGAGCTGTGCTGGAGATGGTCAGTCAGGGAGGCTCTGCATCAGGACATTGATGGCCGGTCATGCTCAGTTTTACAGACCTTCAGTTTTGGACAGTGAAAGAGTGTGTGTGCATGTGCTGTTTTAGTATAGAAATAGAACTATAATAGAATTCGTGATGGATTGATGCGAAGATGTGAACTTGTTGCATTGATATGACAAAAGGGGGATTGATTCATGTGAATTTAAACTTGCTGTCATTTTCCTATCAGGAATGAAATGAGGTATTATCTCCAAGAAATCTGTGTCAATTTACGCTTACATTTGCATGGAGTATGGTTGGTTACTTGCCATAGACCATGAGAACACTACCAAGGAAAATTACTGCAACCTTGAAGGTTCATTTAAGCATTTCACATATCCCAGTTGCATGCTTGATAAATTTCATCAAGCAGCAAACCTTGTGGCATTGTCCTTTATTTTGGAAGCAAAATGAACAATTACGAGGATGACTTAAATAGAGACAGATGTAAGGAAAGCCCCAGCATCCATGCAAATCCACTAACCAAATTGCTTTGGTATGCAATTCAATATCTCTGTATTGGAAAAATATTGAACACAAGTAAATGACTGAATATTATAAAAATGAAAGAAGCTTGTTTAAAAAATGATCCCATAAATTCAGTTTAGTTCTATTTTTCTCTATTTATGGGGTCGGTTTTAAACAAAATTTTGCCATTCTTTTTTCCATCCTATGATTGTATAGTTAATTTATTCAGTTTGCAATACACCCTGCAATACAGCCAGACTTATTTCAGAACATCCAGAGATATGCATTTCAGAACATGCAGGTGACAAGAGACTTGCATTTCAGTACCTCCAGATAAGTTACTTGCCATTTGACCAAAAAATACATCTTATAGTTATAGCATCCAAACACAGTTAACAGATTACATAGTGCATATTACAAGGAAAGCATCTGGACACAATCTTGTTATGGATCTTCTCCTTGATCTGAAGGTTCCTGTAACACCTGAAAATTGGCCCAAATTGAAATCCATTCAAGCTAGGTTTAAAATTCAAATCCAAATTATCAAAAATCGCTGGAATTCAAAAATTCTAATGGAAATAGGTGAAAATCACCAAAGCTTTCGGATTGGGCTTCTAGTGGGCTGACTTTGGGCCAAATCCTGGCCCATTTCTTTCTCAGCTCTCTGTTGCTCTCTCCCTTTCTCTGCCGAAGCCGGCGCCACTTCTCCTCTGTACTCCACCTCACCGTCGGTTGCATGGGTTCGACCAACGCTGGAGGAAGCTCCTAGTGACACGTAGCACCCTTGCCTGAGCTGGCTTCGCCGTGTCCCACCTCCACCACCCCCGAACGGGTATAAAACCCTAACCCTAGTCTACGTTTCCCGGTTTCCTTCATTCGAGCCACACACGAGCCCTCTCAATCCTCTCATCGTGTCTGCCAAGCTACCCGGACCTTTCTGTTCAATGCTCGAGCCGCCGGAGTCACTGTACCAGCCGGAATTGCTCGCCGGAGTTGCTTGAGCTTCTCGGGCATCTTCGGATTTCATCGATCTCGGTGCGTTATTTCCCGATTGCTTCCAACCGTAGATTCTCCGTTACCTTACGAGCTTTTCCCCTTGGTCAATTTTGCTAGTGGATCGCCGGGGTTCTCTGCCGTCGTTGCCCTGCTTGGAGTTGATTCTGGGCCGTTTGCCGCCAAGCCGATCCAAAGCCGCTTCGTCTTAGCCAAGGCCACGGTAAGCATGTTTATGTTCTTCCCATCCTTATGCGCCTTCCAATTTGACTAGGAGCCATAGATATTGCCATCGCCCTGCTTAGCTGAGCCGTACCGACGTGATTGGGCACTGTTGATCGCGCCGTAAGTGCCAATAGGACCGCGTCGTCGAGCCGAAACCATTGGTATCATCTACACCTGACGCGATGCCTGTAGCACCGGCGAGCTGCCGTTTAGCCGTTTGGGTCGCGTGCCGTCGCGAGGAAGACGACGATGACGTCATGTCATCGGTCTACTGTTTCCCGTCAAGCCGAGCCACTGACCGATGGGTCCCACGCGTCAGTCTCCTCTCTCTGTTTCGCTGTGCGCCTCCAGACCTAAGTTGCTGGTAGGTGGGCTTGTGGTCCCACGTACCGGGTTAAGTGGAAGCGCCATTTGAAAATACGCCTCCGACGTCGGCGCCTCATGGGTGCGCTGCGCCGTGGTTGGGCCATGGGTCAAATTGGCCGACTGGCCGACACGCGCTGCGCCTATCGTTGCACCTTGCTGCCCGCATGCGCCAAGCACAGTGCTCGGCTTGGCCCAGTACTGTTCCATATGTATTTCTAGAGAATTAGCTACTTAGAAAATCCTAGAAATGTATTTATAATTATTAAAAATATCAGATCACTTTAGAAAATTCCCAGAAAATTCTAGCAAATAGTAGAAGCACTCCATACTCTGGGAAAATTATGAAATTAGGATTTGGATTCTAGAAGAGGCTCTCAATATATTAAAGAAGACTTAAATA
The DNA here is from genome assembly GCA_005191435.1 of Raddia distichophylla. NCBI lineage: Eukaryota > Viridiplantae > Streptophyta > Magnoliopsida > Poales > Poaceae > Raddia > Raddia distichophylla. The sequence goes on from SPJY01003720.1 coordinate 1,403,836, forward strand.
TAGACAATTTCACCTTTTCCAAATAAAAATATACTTAGGAGTATTTTAGTAACTTTGCCCTTATCGACTTCAGACCATTAGCTTAGTATTTCTGTTTGCGATCAGCACCCAACCCTGCATCTGCATTCGCAATCTATCTAGAATATTCCATAGTTCGTGAATACTGCTCTTAACAGAGGACCCTGTTCCAGAGGAAGAATATCCAGAGGATAGCCATATTCAGTCCTCATATCCACAAGGCGAATTAATACTATAGCTCATACCTTTACCCAGTTTTTCAAAGATATCTTGTTTTAAATATATAAAGTGCATGCTTGCTATGCTTTGATAATGCATGTTCGTTAATCATGATGATATCATGCCCCGTCCTTGATAAATATGTATCTGATTTACATGACTCTTTGTTATCATGTTTGATTGGTTGTCCACATAAAATATAAAATATTTAGACCTTCTAGTCTTGCGTAAAGTTTCCTTAGAAATGCTTACGTCTACTAATTTAATCGGGTATCCAATCCCGCACTGGTGAGCCAAAACTCACCGGTGGACATGATACATACACACCTTGATCATGATGAGTTTTGTGTTGCATGTGTTGATGTGTGATGTGTGAGTATGGTTTCGAGAGATGAGATAACGGGAATTGGGGATGGAAATGATGGAAGAGAAGGGAGTTGGGGCAGGGTGAACCCAGAGAAATTATCTGATAAATACCTCTGAGGGAGGTAAAAATAATGAGAAGATGGAATCCAGATGGAGTAAGGGGTCGTCTGGGAGGGTGCTCGTGTGTTGGGCACAACGGAGTATTCCGCCGGCCATACCTTTTGTGTAAGCTTATGGTCTCTCACACCACAATGCGTGGCCATCGCGCAGAGCGCAGGATTGGGGATTGTGTATCCAAAAATAGGCTTGTGTAGCCTGGGCTTGTGTAGCCCGTAACTAATCCTGAGGGGAAGGTGTTTCATGCCGTTTCTTATGTAGAAATCTGACCCTGTCTACCGGGGTGATCTGTCAGGACCGATGTCATCCGTTGAAAGGCAATCAGCGCGGTGGGTTGAGTCCCCAGTTCATGCTACTTGGGGGAGATAGGGTTTGCAACGGGGATTGCCGACCCGGAATGATGGTGGGAGAAAGAAGATGGGACGCGTGCCCGTGTGGCATAAGAGTGTTGTCTGTGTGGCATAAAGTGTGATGCCTGTGTGGCAAGGGTTAGGAAATTGTGAATATTGATATACTCTTTCCTCGACATCTTTTTGGAGATGCCCTTTCGAAAATGGCTAGGTATAGGCTTTTATATATGTTATTTCAAAAATTGGCATTTCTGTAAATAAAATAACCATGAACTCCACTATAAAACTTCTATCACTATTATGCATTAAGGACAGTGTTAACTTGCAAGTGCGGTTTGATTGCGCACTTACCCTCGCACCTACTCACTCTTTTAGATTACAAGGATCCCGACGATGGTGACTATGCTTGTCATGTGGAAGGCGATCCAACCTTCACTGACCAAGACCAATCTTAAGCTCTCCTACAGTCCAAGTGAAGCATGCTTAGCGTAGGATTGTCAACGACATCATGGCGCAGCTTCCGCCATAGAAACAAACTTTTGATGTAATACAACGGTTTCAAGTTTGAATTGTAATGTGGTATCAAGACAAGTGATAATACCCTTTTGCTGTAATAAAGCTTGTATGTTATTGTATGCGATGATCCAGCTAAGTGATGCAGTGCACTAGTATACTGGTCCAGGGACTAGTGTCGTTCCACAGGACGGGTTTCAAAGGTAAGCAAATTTGAGGCCCCGTCAGTTCCCCTCCACCACTGCCATCATAATGCTCAATGTCACAAGCCTCTCCACTGCTTTACTTCTTTTGTGAGCTTTGCCTTGACTGCTTGAAATTTGAAACAGAAAGGAAAAGATATCATAATGACTAGTTTAGAGCAGCATCCTCATAGAATCTAGTTGGCGTGCTTTACGTACTTCATCGTTCCAATCTATGAACTACGCGGCAGGTGCAAGCAAGAGCAGCTTGGTGAGGCTACTGCTGACCATGTTGATCCATTATCCCTATTGAAAGCACGTCATCGGTATATGAGTTCAGAGTTGTTCATGTGGTTTCACTGATGCAATGTGCTAAGTTTGCAGATGAGATGCCAAGTAGAGGAGGTAACTTAACATAAGAAAGACATATGACATAACTGAAGATACAAGTGCTAGAGGAGGAGAGAGGCAGGCAGTGGCGATGGCTAGGGGAGGGGAGAAGCGCCAGTGCTGGGGAAGATAGAGGCGGCGACCTATCCGCATTGGGGGACGAGGGAGAGAGGCGCTGGGGCTGGTGGACGATAGCGGTGGCGGCAGCGTTTTTGGCACCCATGCGTGGTCTAGTTTTGTTTTATTTGTTGAGAAAAAATATATTACTTTATATCAATCATTCTGTATAATATTTTTTGATTATATCAGGTTTTAGAAAAGAATTTTAAAATAATTTTAATAGCCTTTTAGTCTGTCATTTTTTAAAAGATTTAAACTTTTGACTCAAGCAAACAGAACTAAACTAAATCGTGAATCAAATAGGGTTGTTATGTAGTGCGGAAACATTTATTTAGGTCCTGTTCTTTTTGGCTTAACGGCTTAAAAGATTAACGACTTATCTACGTTTTAAAAAACATATGATATGAGTTTTTTAGTCCATTTTTTCGCTGTTTCGAAGGGGGGTCACTTTTAAAAGCAAGTCAAATAGAATAAATCCGAATCTCGAGACTACATCAGAAGCTCTCAAAGTTCGGTCATCTCAGTGGTTCAGATCAACTCAAAAGAATATAATCTTATTAATTTCATTTCCAAATTCAACATGATACATGCGTACATGCGAACACATACACGCCACTATGTGTTCCATAATTCGTGCTTTGAACAACTCATTTTCTCCCCCTTTTTTTTCAATCGTTCCATACTTCGTGCTTTGAACAACTAATTTTCTCTCTTTTTTTTCAAGCAATCTATACTTTTTTCCTCTCCTCTCACTACAATCCGATCGAACTGATTGCCACTTATTGCGAACGATCACTATGAGGGCGAGTGTGACCACGCCACAGCTCGTGCTGAAGCCGTCACACCATCTCGTGTCGAGGCCGAGCCAACATTGTCTCGCTTGCCCCTCCTCGTGGTCACCGATAAGCGACAACCGCGTCAACGGGTGGTAGCTACCTAAGTGAGAGTGGAAGAGGGAATGGACATTATTGTTTTATTGTTTTTAAGTTGTAGGGGATATTTTTGCGATTCGGATCCTCTGCCTTTGGTTCAAAAGGCAGAGGTTGAACAGTGACGGTGCATTTTATACTAGAAAATCACTGTTTAGTACTGTTCAAAATCACTGTTTAGTACTGTGTAAAACAGTGTTTTCTACTGTACGCTACTGTTTGCTACAGTGTTCATGCACTTATACCTAAAATCTACAGTGCCCCTCTACCTTTTTGCTTGCAACGGCAGAGGATTCGGATCGATATTTTTGTGAAATAAACGTAAGAGGATTAGGTGGCACTACAACGTACACACGAATCTTAAGGCATATAGTATGATCGCAGGCGTACTCATGTACTCCCTCTGTCCTGAAATATAAGAAATTCTAGGTTGTTTTGGAGTGATTAAGGAGAAGGGGAAAAGACTATAATGCCCCTCCATTAATAATGGTATGTGGTGAGTGAGAAAGTGGTTGGGGGTAAGGTGGGAAGAAATTTGAATGAACGATGGATGGAGGGAAAGTTTGAATGCTATAGTTTCTTATATTTGGGGACAAAATTTGAATGCTAGAGTTTCTTATATTTCAGGACAGAGGAAGTATGTATGTAAAGAAAATCCGCTTTAAAAAAAATGCAGTCCTATCCGAAGAAGCTCAGGGACCAGGGCAGGGGTTGGTGGACAGAGCTCAAACCTCGAAGGAAGGGCCATCCATATGTCAATACTACATGCGAGTAATGTCGAGAGGGCCACCGGCTGGTGGAGCAGGGCCTCACGTGAGCATGGGCCTAACAGGCCCTGCCCTGCCCGGCCAGACCCGGCCCACCCACAGGCTGGACTGGCAGGCAGGCATCAGGAGGCATGCAATGCAACGGCGTGAGGGGCGAGAGGCCGAGAGCGCGGCCGACCACGCAGCCGGTCCCGGTCTCCTGGACCAATCGCCTTCCCTTTCTCCGGCGCGCGCCAGAAACGCACGGTCGTGCCGCGGGAAGGGGCGCGAGCGGCGGAGACAGCGGGCATCCGCGGCGTCCGTCCGGCGACGACGCCATGGGTGGCTGCTCCTCCGCCTTCGCGGCCTCGAAGATGATGCGCCGCCGCTGCGCGGCCACCGTCCTCCCCGTCACCAGCAGCGACGACCCGTGCCGCTCCCCCGGGAACACCGCCGCGGGCGGCGAGGGCACCGACCGGAAGAGGCGGTGGCACTGGCGAGGCCGGCACAAGAGCGCCGCCATCCTCGCCGGCGGCGGCGAGGCGTGCGCCGGCGAGGAGTTCGCGAAGCGGTACCGGCTGGGGGCGGAGCTGGGGCGCGGGGAGTTCGGGGTGACGCGGCGGTGCGAGGACGCGGCGACGGGGGAGGCCCTGGCGTGCAAGACGATCCGGCGGAAGCGGCTGCGACGCGCGGCCGACGCGGAGGACGTGCGGCGGGAGGTGGAGGTGCTCCGGCACATGTCCGCCCTCACCGGCGCCGGCGCCGACGCCGTCGTGCGGCTCCGCGAGGCCCGCGAGGACGCCAAGGGCGTGCACCTCGTCATGGAGCTCTGCGAGGGCGGCGAGCTCTTCGACCGCATCTTCGCGCGCGGCCACTACACCGAGCGCGCCGCCGCCAAGCTCGCCCGCACCATCGTCGAGGTCGTCCAGGTAATCAATCCGTCCTCGATCCAACATACCCGTCCCCTTCCTCAGTTCATGCTCGTGCCCATATCTCAATGTCGTGTACGTCGCAGCTGTGCCACGAGAACGGGGTGATGCACAGGGACCTGAAGCCCGAGAACTTCCTCTTCGCGGACAAATCGGAGGACTCGCCTCTCAAGGCCATCGATATGGACCAGGTATGTACTCTATTTATATGCATATGAGTCTCTTGGCATGTTTGTTAGATATGCTTATGAGGTATGCACCGGTTATGAATGGTTGTTATGCCAACTTTCATGGCAATCTGATTGTGGCAAAGTAATGGAGGTTGCTGTATTGAGTACCATTGGTAAGCATAGAAAGTGGTTCTCGATTTGTGCCAATCCTCTTCTACGGAAATAATGGTCGAGACACCATAACACATACATGAACAATGTTCGAAGTGCGGTTTAAATATTACAATACCAAAATAGTCCGATACATAGTTGGATGAAACAGTTACAAATACGAACTAGTCCATGTCTGTAGAACAATCCGATTCAACAAGAGGCTGATTCCAGTCCTAGTGCGGGCCATCGTCCGGAATCGTGTAGTCGAAAGGAATACATTCTGAAGGGCTAACATCTCCTTCCGGGCTGCTCGACTCGCTTGAGGGATTTGTACCCCGTAGTCGCGAAGACCATTCTATTGCAGTTTTGTCACGAGTCCAGATAGCAATTTCTTCCAGTCGGATGGCCATACGTTCGATCTGAAGCAGCACCATGTTGATGTCACAGTTGAGGCCGATGCTGCCGGGAAGCAAGTTGTTCTCGACAAGTTCCTTCATACAGCCGGCAGTGTCCTCCATGACGTCCAGCTAAGACGTCAAGGCTTTCATCAATTCTGTGCAGTTGGCCGCACTCACCTGTGGATTTGGCCGACAAGGAACTGTATGATTTGAAGTAAAAAGTAATGAAACAAACACTTGTACGTCAACAATTAGAGGCCTAATATGTACAATTGAAGAAGGTTCATTGTTGAGGGAATCATTCATGCAGTAACAATGCAATTAATGCCGTAAAAAGAGGGGCATATCCATGGGTCTCGATATGCAAGCTCTCATTTCTAGCTAACAAAGTAAAATACATGTGGTGTTTGGGGACACAGAATTTTAGTTGCCCCTAAAAATCCTCGCAAGCCCCTTCCCCATAAGCATGGCCGAAAACCCTATAACCAATTAGATGAACAACATCTGCACATACTTCATCGACCGGCTGTAATCTAATAGGGTGAAATATAACAAGCAAAAATCAATACTAATTGAACCCCATAGTCATAGGTAGTAATATGCAGAAATACATTGCCTTGCAATCATAATTTGCACATAATCTTTTTCACATATGAAATTTCAATAAATTGAATGGTCATACGAACAGGGTCCTTAGGAATGAATCTTAGGTATGCTACTCAGGAATGCTTCTCATTAAATTTTTGTATGCTCATACTAACAGGGTAATGCGTATGAAATGTCAATAAATTGAATGGCGCTACCCTGCGTATGCTCATATGAAATTTCAATAAATTGAATGGCGCTGCCCAGCGTACTGCATGAACAAAGCTTGAGGATTGCCGAAACGCAGATATTCAGTACACTAGCATTGAGGCCGGCCGAATTACCCAAATAATACTCCCCATTTGTAGTCGCACAGCAATGAACCCCCACACCCTAAGAATCCTCGAATTAACCGAGTGCACCCCCTCGAATCAACCACGATAGCCCCCTCAATCCACTTCCAACCAAAAGCCCAAAGTATGCCGCGTACCATGCATCTGTAAGCGGTGGAGGTGCTTCCCGTCGGCGACGAACAGGGCGAAGGTGTCCGGACAACATGGCCCGCTCTTGCCTGGATCTGGCGACCGGGAGGACCGCAATGGCGTTCCCGTGCGAGGCCGCTTGCTCCAAGTCGACCATCTCCGCGGTCCTTCGGCTCATCGCTCGTCCATGACCTCGGCTGCTGCGGTGACCACCCCCGAGAGCCCATGTCGCCGGTGGCTACTCGTAACCCTACGGGGAGGGGAGTACCGCAGACACAGGGGGAGGCGGGGGCGGGGAGTGGCGTTGCGGAGAACGAGTTGCTTTTGGTGGGGACAGCGCAATGGCACTGTTCGGCGAGTAAACAAAAACCGAACAGAACAGGGTATAACGGGCTATCGAAGAGGGCCATAGTCAATGTAAAATTTGGCTATTTGCCACCTACAACATGTGTAGTTCACTAAGTATATCACTTGTGTGTATGACATACGGGACCGTGTGTGTTCATGATAGTGTGGTAGGGTGGTATTTTTGCGAAGCCACTTGTTGAAAGTGGCAAATAACCAAATCTCTACATGCAAGTAATTTCGAGAGGGCCACCGGTTGGTGGAGCAGGGCCTCACGTGAGCATGGGCCTAACAGGCCCTGCCCTGCCCGGCCAGACCCGGCCCACCCACAGGCTGGACTGGCAGGCAGGCATCAGGAGGCATGCAATGCAACGGCGTGAGGGGCGAGAGGCCGAGAGCGCGGCCGACCACGCAGCCGGTCCCGGTCTCCTGGACCAATCGCCTTCCCTTTCTCCGGCGCGCGCCAGAAACGCACGGTCGTGCCGCGGGAAGGGGCGCGAGCGGCGGAGACAGCGGGCATCCGCGGCGTCCGTCCGGCGACGACGCCATGGGTGGCTGCTCCTCCGCCTTCGCGGCCTCGAAGATGATGCGCCGCCGCTGCGCGGCCACCGTCCTCCCCGTCACCAGCAGCGACGACCCGTGCCGCTCCCCCGGGAACACCGCCGCGGGCGGCGAGGGCACCGACCGGAAGAGGCGGTGGCACTGGCGAGGCCGGCACAAGAGCGCCGCCATCCTCGCCGGCGGCGGCGAGGCGTGCGCCGGCGAGGAGTTCGCGAAGCGGTACCGGCTGGGGGCGGAGCTGGGGCGCGGGGAGTTCGGGGTGACGCGGCGGTGCGAGGACGCGGCGACGGGGGAGGCCCTGGCGTGCAAGACGATCCGGCGGAAGCGGCTGCGACGCGCGGCCGATGCGGAGGACGTGCGGCGGGAGGTGGAGGTGCTCCGGCACATGTCCGCCCTCACCGGCGCCGGCGCCGACGCCGTCGTGCGGCTCCGCGAGGCCCGCGAGGACGCCAAGGGCGTGCACCTCGTCATGGAGCTCTGCGAGGGCGGCGAGCTCTTCGACCGCATCTTCGCGCGCGGCCACTACACCGAGCGCGCCGCCGCCAAGCTCGCCCGCACCATCGTCGAGGTCGTCCAGGTAATCAATCCGTCCTCGATCCAACATCCCCGTCCCCTTCCTCAGTTCATGCCCGTGCCCATATCTCAATGTCGTGTCCGTCGCAGCTGTGCCACGAGAACGGGGTGATGCACAGGGACCTGAAGCCCGAGAACTTCCTCTTCGCGGACAAATCGGAGGACTCGCCTCTCAAGGCCATCGATTTCGGCCTCTCGGTGTTCTTCAAGCCAGGTTCCAGAGCACCACCATTGCAAACGGCAACCAAGCTGCATACGACCCACCCAATGGATGCTCTAACTGCTCATATATCATCTCTGCAGGTGATACATTCACCGAGGTGGTGGGCAGCACCTTCTACATGGCCCCAGAGGTTCTCATGAGAAGCTATGGGCCAGAAGCAGATGTGTGGAGCGCTGGCGTCATCCTCTACATCCTCCTCTGCGGAGTCCCTCCATTCTGGGGAGGTGAAGGATGATGCTTCTCTTCTCCTTGATTGCCTCCTCCTATGGACATTTCAGAATTAAGTGGTGGTGAACTGATGATGCTTCTCTCGCTGGCCGAGTGCAGACACCGACGAGCAAATCGTGGAGTCGATTATCCGGGGTGGGATCAACTTCCAGAGGGAGCCATGGCCCAAGGTCTCCCAGAGTGCCAAGGACCTTGTCAGGAAGATGCTCGATCCGAATCCTTCTACTCGGCTGACGGCGAAGGAAGTCCTTGGTATGATGGCAACCTTCAGCTCAGTTTCCACTTCACAGGCATGCAGAAAGAGCAAAATGCATCCATAACTCACATCACATGCTAGGATTTTTCTTTTGTGAATTATCTGTATTTTTCGTCGTTGAAAACAAATAAAAAAAGCATAAGTAATAATGTTACGTGGTGAGATAAAAAGAACATTTTTTTCCTCCTGAAAATAGAGCATCCTTGGCTCAAGAATGCCAGCAAGGCTCCAAATGTGTCGCTTGGAGAGGTGGTGCGATCCAGGTTGAAGCAATTCTCGGCCATGAACAAGTTCAAGAAGAAGGCACTTGGAGTAAGTTGCAGAAAAATTAGCCGCTATATTTTTTTATTTCCTTCAAGTGTGACAAGCTTCAATGCGTCATTTGCCAAAAAAGGTCGTTGCCAAGAATTTACCGGTGGAGGAGATTGACAACTACACTCAGATGTTCCATACGATGGACAAGGACAAGAGTGGCCGCTTGACACTTGATGAACTCAAGGAGGGCCTCCAGATAAATGGTCATCCTGTTCCAGAGAGAGAGATAACGATGCTGTTAGAAGCTGTGAGTGCTTTAGTATGCATTTCCGTAGCATCATCATTCACTGTTCTTATCTGATTTAGTACGATTGGGATATTGGAAACTGAATCACAAGAGTAAAGTGCAAGCAATACAAATATAGCGAAAAATGTTAAGCCAAAATGCCTGTGACTGCAAATATAATGTGTTCTAACATACTTTGTTCCTTTCCATTTTTCAGGGTGATATAGACGGAGATGGCACGTTAGATTGCGAGGAGTTTGTAACAGTCTTGCTTCACATAAAAAAGATGAGTAATGAGGAGTACCTACCTAAAGCTTTCAAGTTCTTTGACAAAGACGGCAATGGTTTTATTGAAATGGAGGAATTGATGGAGGCTTTAGGTGATGGCAAACTAGGCCACAACGAGCAAGTTGTTAAAGATATCATTCGTGACATCGACACCGATAAGGTTAGTTTTAAACCAATTAATCAGAACTTCTGAATCTCTGATCACTACATACTCAACCACACCGTATTTTGCAAAAGGTCGACCTCACATATTATAAATTCTGAACCTTATCGTAGTCATTTTCGATCCTGAAATTGCTGACGACCAATGCCCATTTCCAATAAATTTAAGACATTTTTAGGGTAATTGGATCCTTTACCCTGAACCCCAAGTCTATGGGCCAGAGAAGACCCAAGCCGACTGGTTTCCAGTGAAGATTGGCATACCACAAAGCTGCATTCGCTTATTGTCCCATCCTTTTCAGATCAGTATAAATCAACAGTAAATCCCCATAATTTTCTGAAATATTGGTGCACTTTATCTAGTCCTAGAGTACCAACAAATCCAGGAAACATAAAAAAACAATAACATTCTGGTTGCTGCCATCCATGTTCTCCTTTTCCTATCCAGATCTCACAAACACGTTCAGGAAAACTGACATTTATACATATATTAAACAGGATGGCCGCATTAGCTATCTGGAGTTTGAAGTTATGATGAAGTCTGGATCGGACTGGAGGAATGCTTCTCGGCGGTACTCAAGAGCAAATTTCAGCACCCTCAGTCGTAAGCTGTGCAAAGGAACTTTATGAAACAAGAAAAGGAGCAGCAGTTGTCCACCAAGTGCATCAACTAAAAAGCAAGCATCAGTGGACAACCTAAACTAAATTTAGATTAGTTCATTGGAGGACATCATGGTGAACCGGTGAAAGGGAACCCATTTCCTAGTTGCATGCAAAAGACCAAGCAGCAAAACCCTATGGAAATTGTCCTTTGTACCGGAGCCAAAATATCCCATACCTAGGATACATATTCATGACTTAGACATAAACAGTTGTAAGGGAAGCGCCAGCGCCCAATTTACTTACCCAATTTTGACGTTTTACTACTGTGTCAAATCAAAAGGAAAAAGAAAAAATCAACAGAAACAAAATAGGACAATCGATTAAAAAAACTAAAATAGACAGGTGTGTCAACAAAAGGAGGTTTGATCTAAATTGCTAAAATAACTACCACAATTTCCTCCACCTAATTTGTACAGTAAAGTGATATATGGCATGCAGAACTGTGATGAACTACTATGAAAAGTCAACAACTGTCAGTGAAAAATTATGATGAAATCAACTAGTGTAACGGCTGCCACTTGGATGCTATTTAAATTATTTTGATATACAGTTCTCTAGTATCTTGTCCAAAAAAATGACGAAATGACAAAATTATTGCAGAACTAGCTGTCAAGTAAACTTATCTTCAGAATTAGTAGTCAAGGTATAAAAAACAGTCATCGTTTGAGCCATGTTGCAGACACAAATGCCTTGATGCTGAAATATAGAGCTTTTTTTGTGAAAAGAGTTATCAAAATTACCTGAAAATCTGTCACTTATGGAGAAAGGAGAGAAGTCCACTTTTCCAGGATTCCCCATAATCATATCAGCAACCATTTCAGCAGTGCCTAGTGCCTGAAGTAAATTGGCATAAAATAACATCAATTCTTGTGTCTCTTAAATGAGAAAAAGGAGTAGAAAGCAGAAACTTATATAATGCAATTAAAAGTGTGAACCTACAACACAAGACCTATTTTCAGGCAATACCCCTAATTGTATTTGGTCACCCATATCAGGTTTCCACTTTTGTAGGTGGACCATCCATTGTTGGCTTATGTGATAGAAGGCACATGCCATTTGTAGCTTAGGTGTACAAATTCAAAGGGTGGGTGATGAAGGTATAACACAATTTCACTAGTTTGTTTTTTATTTGGCAATCAAGTTATACATATTCGTCTAAATTTTAAAAGGGTAAGAGGATCAAATTAAATAAAAAAGTGTACGTTCATCAATGTTAGGATCTCAAATACCAACAAAGTTCTGTTTTCCAGTGCAGACATTAACAGTTCTATTGAACTTCTTTAGGCAGGTTGATTCAAACTCCAAAGAGGCCCTAGTTTGGCAAGTAAATGACACATCATCAAAGGTGGTGGAGCTTTAATGCATAAAAAGGAAAAGGAAATGCCCTCAGCCTAGCTTTATGCTAGTGGAAATTCACCACTATTTGCATCACATCAAATCTTCATTCTGCACTCTAGCATCAAAACTTTCTACTCCCTACTCTAAATAAGAAACTCAAAAGGTGAAGTTCAACTTTGCACCAGGGCTCGGACTTACCAAAGCAAGCCCACTTCCTTCATGTCCTGTTGCAATTAAAATATTTGGCTGATCAGGAACAAAGCCAATAACTGGCTTTCCATCAGGCACTGAAATGGATGAGACATTTATTTACATTAGTATCACATTAGCAGCACAATGATAATACATGGGAATGAAGAAACTTTGAGGTTATACTGTCGTATCTGAGTTGTTCTAGAATAGAAGGTGCTTACTATAGGGGCGGTGCCCAATTCTGATTTCCGTGTTCTGATTAATATCAAAATGGACATTCTTCAGCATAGGAAAAAATTCCCCCGCACGGTCCCATATACATTTGAGGACAGACTTATCAAACTCCCTTGAGAATCCTTTGAACTCTCGGCTACTCCCTGTAACATTGAAATGAGGTGATCAAGCATTTAACCTTTAAAATTTAGTTGAAGGAGGTTGAATAAAAGCCTATTTCGAAGAATATCCATATAAACTTGCCAGAAGATGGAACAACAAAGGGAGAATGATGGTACTATAAAAATTACCTAGAACTAAATTTCCTTCTGTACTTAGTGTTGCAGTCATTGATATGGATGAAATGCCATTCTCATCTTCAGCAGATTCAGAAGACAAGGGTGTGCTATTCGACTTAGCAACTTGATGGTCAACATATCCTAGCTCCATTAGGCCATGATTTAGCTTAAACTTGTCAAATTTATCCAACACAAGAAGATGACCCTGAAATGGAAAATGTGACATTATTAATTTTGTGTTGTTAGAAGTTGGGTAAGGTAACATTTAGCAAGCAATTCTTACATCCTATACAGAAAGGGGCAAAGGGCTGACACGTGAGTATAATATCAGGATTGAAAAAAAAAAATGTGACCAACAATCTGGAACCTAGGCTCATTTTGAATGTTAACTTTATGTATAGTTCATGCAAAAGTACCTTACAGGAACTTTTGTTTACAAAGCAGGTAGTGCTGTTTTTTAAATATGAAAGAAGATGGTCAAGCCCCCATGTCACTGAAGGTGCTAATAAAATATTTGTTTAGGTTTACTATTTCTAGTAAACATACAAAAAAAAGTCTGATAAAGGAAACATACATAACACATGTTACTGTCTCGCTCCAGTTTGTTTGTAAATGCCATATTAGGAAGAAAGGTACTACGAGAGTCCCAGAAAGGTCGATTCAAGAAATTTGAGAAGTCACCTTTCTTGGCTTCACAGGAATATCCAATTTATAATTTGGTTCTAATAAGCTATGCAATAATGATCGAGTCCAGGCCCCAGACGCAATTACAATAGCTTTTCTGCCATACAAGATGTTCTCAGAAGTTTGGACAGCTTCAACTGTTCCAGTAACATTTGATCTGCATAATATAATTCCACTATCAGTAATGCTTTGAATGGGGAATGGCTTTGGCAATTGGCATCACTTGAAAAGCATCCTATTTTAAAGAATGTTACTTTTCTGCAGATATTAATATGCTGGCTCAGTTCCAGTACACTGATAGCTCAAGTGTTCTGCTGTTAGCCAACAAAAGTTGTCAGAAAAGGAGATGTTGATACCTTATTAATGACATGGCAGGATCATTATAGAGCTCCATATATCTCCCTTCGGGGGAATATGAGTTATTAATCTAATATAATAAAATGTTAACAATGAGAAATGTGTGAGATTCCATTAATAGCAATGTTAGAGAAGAAAATCAAAGTTCTGAAGAAAAAACCTTTTCAATGAAAGAGACAGCCCGGAATGCATCAATCTGGCAGTCTTGGGGTAAGAACATAGCACCACCATCATTTCCAACATAAAGTGCTGGTTCTAGTGCAACCAATGACGACGCTTTCAGGCATTCTGCATCTATGCCTGCCTGAGACATAACCTTGGTCCTTTCCTCTAATGTAGCCAGCTCTTCACTAGTTCTTCCAACTAACAAGCTTCCTTAACAAAATTAATAGTAGCATTCACTTTCTATTCAATGTTTGGTTGCAACTGAGTAACGACAATCAAATAACACAGCTAATGACAAATAAAATAAGGGGTACACTAGAAATCTTATACTACCCTTTCTATCTGAAATCTACTGCTATTATAGTGATTTTACTACTTACACGGCTACAGTTGCTTGCCACTGTTTCAGAAAAATCAGTAATTTAATCACGACTCATTGATCACCATCTATAAAAAAGAACTCAACGACCATTACACAACTTTACCTAATTACCTGTCCTCATCCACCCCAGCATTTCCCTCGCACCGCCGCCCCCAAGTCCGTCCACCTCGGCCGCAAGCTCCTCCCACAACTGCTTGCTCCGCACCGCCAGCTCCCACGTGTCACTCCCGGGCGTCCGGTGCGACATCCATATGTACCCCTGCCCTGCAGCAGCAGCAGCACCACGAACTCGAATCAGAACCCTAGCTACCAGGATGCACGGAGGGGAGGCAGCCGCGGGAGGGTACCTGCGCCGGTGGCGCCAGAGCACGGGACCGCGGCGTCGGCGACGGCGACGGAGAGCGGCGTGTGGACGAGGAGGTGGCGCGCGATGGAGAGGCCCACGATCCCGGCTCCGACCACGACCACGTCGTGGTGCGAGGCGGGGGCGGAGGCATGGGATCGGAGGGCGGAGAGCGGCCGCCGCCGCCGTGGGCCGCAGGCGGAGAGGCGCTGGGCGCCCGAGGACCGCGCCGCGGGGTAGGAGGAGGAGAATGGCGTGGGGTTAGGGTTTGAAGCGGAGGAGAAGGTGATGGCGTCCATCGGAGGAGGAGAGGGGACTCAGGGGAGACGAGAAACCCGGCGCCGAGCAGCCGAGCCCGAGCTCGAAGAGTGGTGACTGGTGACCGGTGAAGCAGAGGAGAGGTAGGTGGAGTGGTAGACGGCTAGACGCCGAGGGAGTCAACGGTCTTAAGTTTATAAACATGCTGACGTGGCGTCGTTGTTGGATCCCAAACACGCTCCACAGAGACAGTCATGTGGTCTAATATTTGTTGAGCCAGTGGCCCATTGGGATGTGGGCGATTCATTACGGCCCTCATCGGTACCTTGACCATCTTTAGAACTGGCGTGAAAAGACTAAATAAATTATTTTTAAAAAAAATTTAATAAAAATCCTAAAAAAGTCCTAAAAAATATTTTAAAAATTAAAGTAAATGATCTATAAAAAATAACAAAAATTGCAAACAAAACAAAAACAAAAACAAAAAACTAAACGAGGGATCAAAGAGGACCTGCATCTCGTGTTTCCTTCCCTTCTTAGGGGCAAAAAGAAAAGGTGCATTTTATCCTTTTCAACTATTGTTAAAGTTTGGTTTCACTATTTAACCCTAAAACTGGAGGACCAACATTACCGTGCTATCAATATAGACAAACGGTTTTGTTGCTTCTCAGGAGACTGATTTTTAAATAAGTCTCAGCCTATTTTCACATAGCTAGACTCTATCGTTCGATCTTTTATATGTCCTATAAAGATGTTTGGTCAACGGTCTAGAAAATGGACTGAGAGATAAATAACTCTCAGACGCCTGATGATAAGTCAGTCCCATAGACAAAATAACCTCCTCACTTGAAACCACCACTGTTTTTCAATAACGTGACGTCCTATGCAACATATTTATTATGAAAATAATTTTCAACAACTTATAAAATCATAAAAAGCTTAGAAAACTAAAATTAAAATACATACAAAATCAGAAAAATGTGTAGAATCTAAATATGCAATTAATATATTACATTTTGTATAAACTTATACGCAAAAACAATGTTTGTTTTATAAGTTCTTTTATTAATTAAATAAATCAAGTATTTAGGAAAAATTAGTTTGGCTCGTGGAAAAATTAGATGAAACTAATAAAATTGAGGGATGTTAGCTTTACCTTTCAATTTAAATTTATAAAGTCAAATTCAAAGTTAGTTTGATATTTTAATCATAATTTAAAAATTTATGGGTAAAATAGCAGCCTTACATTTTTATTAATTTCTTCAAAAGCTAAAGTAATTTTCTCTAATTTTGTAGGATCCAAACAATTTTTTTTTATAAATACTTGATTTTTTTTCCAACATAAAGACAATTTGTTTCATATAAGTACACGTACAAACATCGTTTTTTATTACAAATTTGGATTGTACACATTTTTTATGTGTGGGTATTTTTATTTTATTTTTCTAAATTTTATATGATTTTTATAATTGTTTTTAAAAATCATGAAAACCATGCTGACTAGGACGCCACATCATCCAAAACTAGGGTGGATTTGATGCATGGGGTATTTTGTTCAGTATAAATAGCTGAAGGAGGTTGGATACATGGTTTTAAAGTTGAAGGGGCAAAATTGAACTTTTGTCAATAATTGAAGTATATAAAATAGACTTTTTTCTGAGGAAAAAAAGGTAAAAGGTTGATTTTACCCCTAGACTGTTGGCTGAGTTTATTTTCCTTCCTCAATTCCAAATTGCGTAAACAATACCTGAACTAATTATATTGGACAAATACCTCCACGGCCCAAATTCACCCTAGTTTTGGTGACATCGCGTCCTAATCCACAAAGATTTCTATAATAATTGAAAAATAAACTAATAAATCGTAGAAAATCATAGAAAGATTAGAAAATAAAATAAATTAAAGTATATACAAATTCATAATATACCTAGAATACAAATATGTAATAAACATATTATTTTGGAAATATGCAATAAACAAATATGCAAATATGTAAAAAAATATGCAAATATGAATATATGCAAAAAATATGCAAATATGTAAAAAAAAATGCAATAAACATACCTAGAATAAAAATATGTAATAAACAAATATGCAAAAAAACATAATTGTGTAAAAGTGTCTTTAATTGATTAAATAAATTAAGCATTTATGCATATAATTTTATGTATAATATAATACTTTTATTGTATAATGGATTCTACATGTTTATTCAAATTTGTAGTTTTTATTTTTCTATGATTTTCTATAATTTATTAGATGTTTTTAGTTTTTTTTCCCTTAAAACCCTAACATCTTCTAAAACCAAGGTGGATTCAGTTTAGGATGACAAAACCAAGGTGGATTCGGTTCACCGGGGAAGGAGAGGAGGGCGTAGTTTGTCAAGTATAAACAGTTTAGATAGGTTGGTTATCCAGTTGGTTTTGGAATTGAGGGAGAAAAACCGAAGTCGACCTATATCCAGTTCGGAGCAAAATGTTTTTTTTCCCCAAAAAAAAGGTGAGCGTCTAGTGCAATTAACCCGCACATTTTTTTAAAAAAAATCACAACTTTTCAGCTGAAACGAATAAGGCCAGTGCGCAGTGATAATTGCTTCGATCTGAACATATATAAAATAGCTGCAGATGCAACGCTGTCTCACAGGCCACAACCTTCATACATATTAACATGCAACAGAGGTCACATATACTAGCTAATGCAGGCACCCCTACCTCCCCGGCCCCTGCGCAGTGCCTGCCTTTACAATGTTGGCAACAATCTTACCAAATCAAGCAGGGCGTGGGCAACCAGGAATTTCAGATTTTGCATCACCAAAGCGCCGACGAACTAACTTTTTAGTGGCTGTAATCTCGGCTCTCAGATCTCCTTGACCTCGAGTGAGCACGATCATTGTGGTGCCGGTGATCTCTGTGCCGTGAACGACTGCTGCTGTCATCTCGATGCTCCCTGTGGTGCCTTCGCTGATGAGATTGATGAGGGCTATAGCCGGCATCGTTTGAAGTCATCCCGCTTCTGTAGCTGCTACCCTCCCTGTCTGGAGATAGTTCTCCAGGTTCTTCGCTGCTTCTTCGCTTGCGACGATAATCATATTCGGCAGGGCTTCTCTGCCTAATGTGGCTACCGGTCTCCCTACTGGCAGATGATCTTATTGCCCTCTCCGATTCTTCTTGCCGGTGATGGCTGCTCTTCCTCTTGTGGCGGCTGCTATCATCTCCAGTTGAACTCCTCTGCCTTCTGTGGCTACTATTGGACATGTCCTTAGATCTCCTCGGAGGTGAATCTTCCATATAAATATTGTCGCTTTCCCGCCTAGGCGGTGGGGGAACCTGTGATATTGAGATTTGGGATCAAACAATACCATTTCAAATCCAAAAGCAGGAATCACTTTATGGCCATAAGCAAACATGGAAATAGCCAGTCAGTTTGGTTTGTTCATGGAAACATATGGTGCAAAGGGTAAAATTCTAAATGTTCAAGGAATTCATCCAAATTTACGTGAAACAGAGTTTCTCCTTTCTTTCTGATCTTTCAAGGCAACAGTTGGCTTATTCTTAGTAGTGGCTAAATGTTCCATGTTCCTAACTCCTTTATATGCTTATAAAAGCGACGCAAGGCTAATACATGCATTAGATTTTTTAAAACTTAGTACGAAAAATATCATTAGATTAATACTTAATGACTTATGTCAATGTTGAACAATCTTCCATGAAAAAAAAATGAAAATGGAACAGGATATATACCTACCTGAAAACGTGTCATATACCGCCCTACAGGTGGTGGTGGGATCCCAAGTTTTTTCAGTTCATCATAAGGAATCGGCCGCCTGGTTTTTACAGGAGCATAATACATTATTAGCATACTCTAGAAGCTTCAGAGCCCAGTTTCCTCAAATCTCTTGCCATAAAAAAAATATTGGTATGTATCAGATGTTACAGTTCATACAAGGGAGCACAAAAAGGCCTCTCTCGACCACCGAATCGAAGCTGACCAGATTCTTTCTTTCCTCCCAGCCCTCCTCCTATAAGAAGGCTATTAAGAATACTGCAAAGATCATCAAAGATTTCTGAGTAATAAAATAATACTTCAGCAGGAAAACATACCTAACCTCCTTGGTATCCATCCAGGCATAAGTTTCTTCCTGTAGTAATCTACAATTACTTCACTTCCATCAATAATGGAATGATGTGCATCCTTCAGGAAAAAGGAAGTAAGCAGCAGTTTTATTTTAGATCTCACAAAGCCTTGGGACAGCTAGAAACAAGCAGGCAAAAACTAGAAACATTATATAGCTCATACCTCATAAGCACGACGCATCTCCCTGTCAGTTTCATACTCAACAAATGCATAACCGCGAGATGCGCCAGTAACTGCAAATAAAGAAGCTTGATCAATGAAAAACTGAAGGCGCCAAAACAAAGAATGAGATGTGAAAGCAGTGTTGCCTACAACTAAAACACCAGCTACGTCGCTACTGAATTGTTCTCAATATTGGAAGTCCATGCTACAGGTTGAAGATTACTAGGTAAATAACCCATTATTGTTCATAAGCAAGTAGCATAATGATTCATAGTGATATTCATGCCACGCAGAAACCCTAATTTGCATTCGCATTAACTGTGCTAATGCAGTTTTCGCAACAACAGTATCGTGCTGTTCAAAGCAAGGTTAGCAATTCGGACTATTCTCAAGTAACACCTCCAAAAATATTTACTTTTTCACGAAGCAAGATGCTTACTCACCGATATCCCGCACCAGCCGCATGGTCTTCACCCTCCCGTATCTGCTCATCGCCTGCTCGGCGCAGAAACACAACAAGAAGAAATCAAGAAACCACTTGAGACAAGACCAATGAAACACGGGCACAGGAGAGAAGAGCAATCACAGAACATTAGGCTCACCTTCCGGAGCGTCTCATCGTCGGTCTGCCGGGAGAGGCGGCCGACGAAGACCGTGCAGTAGGGGTCGCCGGTGGCCTTCGGGTCCCCAGAGGGGTCATCTAGAAACGGGACGGGAACCAAACCCCAGGTGAGAGGGAGTCGCCTGTGCCCGTGTTAGGAGAGAATGGAATGGCGGAGAAGAAGAGCACGCACAGAGGCCGGCGCTGGAGCAGAGGAGGGCGCGGACGACGGCGTTGTCGTGGGGGGCGACGTCCGTGCCGTCGATGCTGCCCGCCTGGATCGGGTGGTACTTCTCCGCGTAGAACACCGAGCTTACGCTCCCTCCGCCGCCGCCGGTCATCTCTCCCCGGCCGCCGGCTTTGCCCTCTCGCAGTATGTTTTTTCCCTTTCGATGAGCGAGCCGCCGTCGGTGAAAAACGGAGGCCGCGGCGGCCGCGCAGGTGGGGGAAGGAAGAGCAGGAGATGGATGGGCACTGGGCACGCACCACGCAGACGCAGGCAGGTCGCTCGCTCGGTACACGCCTACACGTAGGGATGAAACGGATGAGATACGGATCGGAAACCACTCATATTGTATTTGATCCATTTAGTATGACCAAATACGGATTCGGATATGGATAGTACCGGATACAAATATGGATACGAATAATATCGGATACAAATATAGATCGGACGCGGATACTCTCTCGGATAATACGCGAAAACATATACTAAAGAAATAAGTATATCCAAATACATATATTTATCTCTTTGTGACTAAACTTTATGGCTCATAGTCAAATACATGATGGTGTGTAAGTATCATATCCGATAAAGCAAAAAAAATATAAAATCACATACATCTAGTTGTTATATGTGTTAGTCATTTATCCTATAGAAATATAATAGAGATAGTTTATAGATGGATTTAGCTAATCGGATACTATCCATCGGATATTATCCAAGAAAAGCTCGGATAATATCCATCGGATATTATTTGTATCCATACCGTATCCGCCTTGTCGGATTCGGATATCCATAAAATTATCCGGCTCAATATTTTCGGATATTATTATGCCTCGGTCGGTCGGACGGTCGGAAATTATCCGTACCATTTTCATCCCTAGAGTTACCAATCAAAAGATATATCAAAAAAACAATTTGAAAACTTGCGTGGAAGTTCGTGCCTACGTGCCAAGCTGCTGCGCTGATCCTTCCTGTGCGTGCATGCAAAAGCCTGGCTAGCCGGAAACAGCCGATTCCCGCTTGCGCCCTGAGCCTGGCCAGCACAGTGTTTTTGCATCACTTCAGCCAAGCTCTGGAGGACACACGGGCAACCAAACACCGGTTGGCTGCACGCGGTGAGCCTGGCCAGTCCACGTGCAGCCAAACAAACACGCCCTATCTAATTCCTTTATTAAATTCATTTGCGGAAGACCCCCATTCAAACATCAAACATGAGAAAAGCTTCTCAGCCCGTCCAAGATGGGGTGGGAGAAAAAAAGCTAAACAAATCTTTTATCATTAGTGTTTTATGTTTTGTCCAAATATAATGTTTTATGTTTTATGCTCTGTCCAAATATCATTAGTATTTTAACGTACATGTAAAGCTGGTACAACGATGTGCAACATATATACTTAAAAGGTTCGATAACGGTCCGATAACTGCACTACAGGAATCTGAAAACAGTGTCGACGGCTAATGCCCCGGACACAGGTCCAGAAACTGCCGACATTACTCTTTCTCGGCAGCTAACCGCCGACAAAGCTTCGCCGACATAGCATAATTGTGTCGGCGGCCCCGCCGACAAAACAGTTATCTCGGCGGCTCAAACAACCGCCGACATACCACATAGCAAACGGCCCGATCCTGTCACGGCGCTCTGACTAGTGGGGTCCACATGACAAGAGATAAGGCGACACGTGTCTAGAGCTATTTCGGCGGCCATACCAAGGACCGCCGACACAGATCCTTCCAGCAGAATTCCAAGGCACCTCTGGAAAGCATCTATGTCGGCGGTATAACTAAGGCCGCCTACATAAATTATGTCTGTGTCGGCGGCCTGTAGTGTAGCCGCCGACATTGATCTAGATCTATGTCCACGGCTTAAATTAGGCCGCCGACACTGATATATTGGCAGAGGCGCATGTTGCTGCCAATTATTGAAAACATTAACTTCAACCTGCAAAAAAACCCAATTCCCAGCATATATTCAATTCCCAGTTCCCACATTCACATCGACACATATTTAGAAGCTGGCCACCACTATTTCGAGCCCATATGCAACCATATCATCGCCAAACACTAAATAAACGGTAAATACAACCATTTTATCGCGAAACATCGTACCACACATATTTACAAGTCACATGTTGTCACTAAAGTATAAACAGAGTCGCACAAAGTTCGAATATATAGAGTATGCGAAGAATGAAATGAAGAACCTAACTACATCTCGTGCGGGCCGCCGCCACTCAAGTCGAAGTCAGGATTGAGGATATTGGAGACAAACTGCTCAAGCGGAGACCCCGTGCCACTATCGACATCCCCCTGCGAAGCAATCACTGCAGGCGCAGCCGTACCCGAGCCGGACGCCTGCAAAAGAGGATGAAATATCATATTTGTATAAATTAGAGGCATTGTGGCCGCCCAGCGACTGCTGCTCCTGGCAGCTCCCCTGTTCTTGGGGTTTCGGGGTTGCGGCGTTTCGCATCGAGCCGCTCTTCGTTGGGGGAGCCGAGCCGAACAGGCGAGCATGCGCGAGGTGAAGCCGAGAAGGCGTGCGTCACTCGTCTCGATCCAACGGCGGCGCGGGGACACGTGGACGGCGAGAGGCGCGAGGGACGAGCGCTGGTCCCTCGCGCGGGGGACGCCCCCCGCTTCGCTCTGGAAGGATCAAGGATCATGATTTTTTCCAGATTAAACTCCCAGCTAAAAAAACAATAGGGCGTGCTGCTGGTGCCACGCGGTGCCATCATAGCACCTGGAGAGAGAGAGGTAGAGAGGATAGAGAGAAAGAGAAGATAGAGAGAGAGGAGGAGAGAGATAAGAGAGATAAGAGAGAAAAAAGATACCACGGTGTCTTAGAGCATGTACAAGAGCATTTAATAGGACGTCTCTTAGCAACACCATTTAATAGTTTTGATGATATGGCATGAGGTAAAATGTAAAAATTACTAGAGTCGACTCTTGGTGAAGAGACTGACTCTTCACAAGTTTTTAGACAGAATTAGAAAGAAACAACAATAAATAGCATATAAGTTCTTGTGCATGTCCTTTATACATGATTTATCTCTTTGCTTGGTTGAATATGCCAAGAGACATACTTGGACTCTCCATTGTACATGTCCTTACGTGGCACCGTCTGCCATACAATTTCCTTCGCAACAGAAGTCTGCAATATTACTGTGTTCCGCGCCTCCATGATCCAGGGTTTCTAGCTTAACGATTGGCTGAAGCTTAGGCATATTTAAATTGAAAAACTGCTTTGGGCCTTTTTAATCTAACTTTTTTTTAAAAAAAAGGTATGTAGACATCTCTAAAAGCCTCCAAAAATAACGTAAATGAATTTGGCAACTTCAAGAATATCTCGAAATCTAGTTTATCATCAAGCTTATTCATTGACTTGTTCACTCTAAAAACTCGTAAATCGACAAAGCGACGTTATGAAAACCAAACTCTTCTTCTTGAAGTAGATTTCCCTAAATCTTAAAACCGCCGATAAAAACTCCGAAAAACATGAACGAGGTAGATTCAAGATGAAACTACTCTCTGGGACAGCCAAAAGAATGCAAACATCGTTTTACAAAAAAACGCAATGAATCCCATCATTAACTTCAAAAACTCAAGGATGAAAACATCATTACAAAAAATCCAAAGAATGCAGACATCCTTTCGATCAATCCACGACCAACAGATATACAATTTACGGGGGTCAGCTCAAAACTAGACAAGGGTAGGCCCATGTACAGAGCCAGCAACAATCAGAAATTTTCCCGTGTTACAATATAACCAAGAACAGAACACGATAACCGATGATCACGACGCCTGACAAGCCAAACACATCTCATGTTCGAAGAGTCCAACGATGGCATGCCAGCACGGCACTCAGCATAAGCACAGTGACAAAGAAAGCCTCCTCTTAAAGCATCTTATGCAATGATAGTTATTAGCCCACACTACCAAACTGTTATGGTTCATAGCAAGCACCGATCAAGAAATCTTCTCCCTTTACATTCATGTTGAACCAAGTCAGGCATCTGGAGCAGTCGTGTTAGGAGCTGTGGCTGGTGGCACCTGTTTTCTATGTTGAAGAAGTGGAGAGAGTGCCTTGACGACAATGCTCATGCTGGGTCTAAACTCATATTCGTATTGCACACATAGTGCTGCCACTGCTGCAAGCTGCAATGCACAGATATAACCATTCGAGTGTTTGAGCAATTGATTGGCCGAGTGGCGTGAGGGAAGGAAAGAGGCAGACCTTGGCAACGCCTTTTGGGGGATAGTCGCCCTTCAATCTTGGATCAACACATTGTTTCACTGTATCCTCAGCCAAACGAGGTGTCGCCTGTATTTAAAAAAGGTAAAAATGCAGAACAGCTTGTAAATACCTTAGAATGGTTTTTCATATACAGCAATAATATCGAGCACGTTCATGTGGAAATCTAGTGTGAGACTCTTAAAAGTGCCATTCAAACCCTTGATTCCATCAGAATTCTAAGCCCTAGCATCTTATTGTTAGCACATGTTTTTCTCATTTCATCAAGAACAAAAATATCTTTTACAGTACCAAAGAAGAACAAAAATATCTTTACCACTAATATGCAGCTGCCAAACAGCCAGTATGTTGGTGTACTAAGATTGTGAGGAACCAAAAGCTTACCCATGTAACTAGACTCTGCTGACCTCTAGGCATTGTATGATCCACTGGTTTCCTTCCTGTTAGAAGCTCTAAAAGAACAACTCCAAAACTATATACATCACTTTTCTGAGTTAGCTGGCCAGTCATGGCATACCTGCATGTTCAACAAAGAGCACTTCTTAAGCCAACAAAAGGCACTACTTAATTGAAGTAAGAACAAATATACAGGAATTTATAAATCTGATGTGATAGCAAATCTGCATATGAAGTTATGAACAAATAACAATCACAAGGGGAGCTTTAGCTTTTCCCTAAAAAAACTACAGCGTTAGTTTCAAAAATGAAAATGTTATGTACTATCCTAAAGGCAGTACACAGATCATCTTCTAACAAAAATTAGGGTGTAATCTCTTTACAGCGGAAAGGATTATACAATATTTTGCTTAGACGAGCCAATCTAGAAATGCATATAATGATCAAGTATTTGTGTTGAGTAATTACTCAGGAGCATGATAGCCGAAGGTTCCAAGAACACGGGTGGAGTGCAAACGAGCAGCCATATCAGGAGACTGATTTGAAAGATTGAAATCTGCGATTTTTGCTTTGTAGTCCTCAAATAGAAGAACATTGCTGGACCGTATGTCCCGATGGACTATAGAAGGCTGGACCTTCTCATGAAGATATTCTAGCCCTTTTGCAGCATCTATAGCAATCTTGACCCGCTGCATCCAATCAAGAGCTGGGCCAGGCTGTGCACCAGGAACACCTTTTCTTCCTTGTGTATAACAAAAAAGAAAAAGAACACGGAATAGATAAGAGCACTGTAACAAATATTGTTTCAGGCATGACTGATGGATCATGATGTGCTATGAAGAAAAAGAAAAACAGCTTAAGACCCTGAATGGAGTAATATTAGAGGGCACATATGCATTTACTGAGAAACATGATAAATCACACATACCATGCAAAATATCATGTAAAGAACCCATCGTAGCAAATTCATAGGCCACCAGACGTTGATTTCCTTCCACGCAGTACCCAAGCATGTCCACAAAATTTTCATGTTTTAATCTCGACACAATGGAGACCTATGACCGATGGGTAAAAAATAAGAAAAAACTAAAAAGTAAAAAATTAATATACAATATATCATAAAGTAAGATCAATACAACCATACCTGTGTCAAAAATTCATTATCAGGCTCAGGGTCTGCTGCAGTATCAAGCTTTTTAACAGCAACATGTTTTCCACTGTCTAGAATAGTGTAATACACTCTTCCATATGATCCTTCACCAATCAAAGCCTTTGACCCAAAATTGTCGGTCTTTTCTTTCAGTTCATTAAATGACAACTCAGGTACTTCAATGGGAGGAGGTGCTTTTATTGGATCACTTTTGGAAAAACCATTTCCTAGTAACATGTGGTGAAAAATAAGTTCAGGCCCCGTAAGTAAAAAGACAACAGAAACAGACAAATGAAAAACAGCTAGGAAGTATGGCAGTATGCAGGAATATATCCTTTTTAAATTGATAATCCTTTAGCATTGATAAAAAAAAAATTGCTTGCAATCGAATGTTAAGAAAGAAATGAAAAGCTGCTGCCAAGTATGCAATGCACTAACTTCCATAAAAACATCACATCAACTAAATTTAGTTTCGTTTGCATCAAAGATTGTTGTGACCTTATAAATGGACTCCTTCACTTATGCCATGAAGATTATAAATCCATTCTGGTGCTCATGCAGACCTTGTTCTATATCAAAAAGTCACGAACACAAGCTAGGTGAACATGATGCAAATGTTTGTGCATATATTTGGCCTTACAGTCACTAGATAAGGATTTATTGTTGAGGGAACACTAGTATTTGAGGTTCCACACGTCCTCATGCCTGCCCCATGCGGCCACAAGCAATGACAATAATGTGAACATGACAGAAAGATATCAACATTTCAATATTAAATTATTGAGAAGGACAATATGATTCTGAAAGACCC
The DNA here is from genome assembly GCA_005191435.1 of Raddia distichophylla. Lineage (NCBI taxonomy): Eukaryota > Viridiplantae > Streptophyta > Magnoliopsida > Poales > Poaceae > Raddia > Raddia distichophylla. The sequence continues at coordinate 1,430,307 of SPJY01003720.1, forward strand.
AAAAAAGGACAAATTTCGATGTGGCGATTAAAGTCAGGTTTCCAGTTTCCACAGGAGTTTCAAACTCATTTCAAGCAGTCTATAATTTGAGAACATAGACTTTGTAAGTCATAGCAATAAACTTAGAAGGTTTAAACATGAGACACATAAAAGTCACTCAGTGACAAGAATGATACCTTCTTTCTCATCTGGGCTGACAGGAAATTCATTTTCATGTTCACGATACGGTGCATGAAACTGAGTGCAGCAAAACCACCGGCGCATAATGACCTTACCCTTTACTTCTTCCTGCCTTTGTGACCTTTTAGTTCCTATGAAAAGGGACAAAATACGAATAGATTTGGCATCAGTAGAAAAAAAAAGCATTGGTACTTCGCTTATAACACTCCTAGTCAGCATGAATCAGTTTTAGTGAAAATCGAGGCTATCGCAGAAGAATATAGGAATGGATCATGACGCAAATATGACATATGTGCTGATTGGGAAAGGAACTAGGTTTCCATCCACTTGTACCAACCACCCATGCAAGTTTAACTATCATTGTCATGTTCAAACTTCTACCTTTCTGTTCTTTCTTGATTTTGTGATTTCTCTTGTTCATCACGTGACATGCTGCAAATTTAATATACCTATGCCATGATCTACATCTTTGCCTCAGTTTTTTTTTTCAGTTCATGGACATACTCATGCCCAGGGATGCTTAGAAAGAGGTAGACATCCCATTCTACAGTTGCATGTAGGATTAGGAGTTTAGGGCACACCCATCCATCACATTACTTGCTTTGTCCTTTTCAATTTGTAGTTTTGATCCATTACCTAACGAATCAATTCTGCATAAATTTTGTTTACCATAACCAGCACTGGAATGATGAAGGGAAGCAGATAATGCAGGCAAAGGGACCTCAGGAACCACGAAGACCTGGCATCAACATCACCTATTTGTACATGCGAGGACAAAGCAGCGCAATCCAACCTAGACCGCCACAGACCATGCTCGGTGAGTGAGACGCAGTCTCCGACTCCTCGGCGCAAGAGGCAGCCCCTCATGAAGCCAAGCTCCACCACCCCATGGCGCAAGCTCCCACGCTGCCCCCGCCATCCTCCCAATCCACACCGTACATCAACCCGCACCGCGCGCCGGCCCAGCGGACTCATCCCGGCCATCCCCGCACCCCAATTCAGGCCAGAATTGGGCTTCCCCTCCTCCAATTCCCCGAGCGCCGCCCCCAAATTCCACACCGAGCCGAACGCGAGCGACACCAACGCGCACAACAATCCACCGAGACGCACGGCACCAGGCTCACGCCGACGCAATCGGCCATCGCATCACATTCCACAAACTACCCCCCTCCCCTCCCCTCCCCCTCCCCCTTCCCCGTCAGGGAAAGAGGGGGAGAGCACCAGACGGCAGACACAAGCGTGACGTCACCTGTCAGACGGCGAGGCGGCTGGCGGCGTCGATCCGCGGCCGGGAGAGGGGGGGTCGGGCTCCGGCGGCGACGAGAGAGACCCTCCGGTGCGGGCGAGAGGAAGGCGAGAGGAGTACGAGGCGGTTCCGTTTCGTGGGGGGTTTTATTCGGGGCCGGGACGCCACGCCACGCCACGGCACGGCGTGCCGTGTGCCGCCCGCGTTTACCTTAACAACCTGCGCACTATTGTGACAGCCAGGATCTTTGCTTTTTTTGCTTCCTCGCCGTTCGCCATCGCTTGCGTATGTCCCGCACGGCAGAGAATTGTTTAGGTTTGATAATGATATGTTCTTCCAAGTGGAGTGGTTATTCCCTCGTGTGATTGGACGCCAGGATCTTCTGTGTATGCACCGTGCATGTAATAATAAAAAAAGGGGGAAATATCTAAGAGCTCACGTATTTTAGACCCCTGTCGTTGGACCTGGTATAACTTAGAACGAGGTGGTTGGCAATCTGGTTTGAAGCCTCCGAGGTGTTTAAGAGTGGTTCGGTTTGGCTCGGATCGCAAGCGAACAAGCCTGAGCTCAAGACTTTTATCTAACTCGGTCAAATATTGAACCGAGTCGAGCTTGAGGGAGGCTTGCTCCGTTGCTCACCATTAGTCATCCCATTCACCCGGTCAAGTTATGATTTTTTATATCAAACTAGCACTTCCTCACCATTAGTCATTCCATTCAACCGCTTGTGACTATATTATGCCTCAATTATGCCCTCGACAAGACTGGCTCAAACTCAAGGCCTTTCATGGCTGAGCCCCCGAATCTCCTAATTTTTGAACCCTCAAGTGTTATGTTCTATTTGTTCATTAGGTTTGCGAGTCCTCACCAATCGGATCGAGCTCGAACGTTGATCGAGTCGAGCCCAAGACAAGCCTACCAATGAACAAACCCAAGCCAAGTCGGCCCCTGCCCCCTAGTGAATTTTAAATTGAAAGGTAACAATGGTTTTTTTAAATTTTTGTACAACTCAAATGACATGGAACTTTGTAATTATTTTTGTGAGATTTTAAATGTTTTTATATTTTTTAATAATTTTTTGGACTCTTGAAGGGTCACAACTTTTGCATATTAAAATTTTTTATTACTTCCAGCTTAAAAGAACGACTTTAACTCCTGCAACACAAAAAAAAAACTAAAATTTCTTCGGGCAAAAGAAAAACAATTTTTAGATGACACTTATGTCAAAGATTGTTTCAGTTCAACTGTCCAAACTTAAAACCTGACAATCATACATCATGCTCTTTTGGAGGCTCACCTTGACCTCGCCGATCAATTTATTTTTCCTTTTTTTTAGACACGGATCTGCATCTTTTCAGCTGTTCCTATTTATTGGATTTGCTCTAGCAATGTTCTTGTTCTACTCGACGGTACCTATTATCTTGAAGGTAAACACCATTATCCCCTTTAAGACATTCATGATTATTATGAAATATCAGGCAGAATTAAGGTCTTGTTCTTTTGAGCTGATCTGAATGGCTGAAATTAATGATTGAATTTTGATAACTTCTCGAGGTTGTCTTCATATTCAGATCCATTTCGTTTGATTTGCTTTTTGAAGCGTTAGGATCCACCTTCAAAACAACAAAATAACGGACTCAAAAACCCAAAACATATGTCTTTTTAAAACGTAAATAAGTCGTTAAGTTGTTAAGCCATTAAACCGAAAATAACAGAGCCATGCATTTGCTTCTTTCAGATATGTGGGGGCAATGTGGGTTGTTCTAATATGTATCTTCGTTTACCATGAGAAGAAGGTATGCACACACCCATTCCTTTCTCAACTCATAGCACAAGATGTCCCTCTTAAATCATAGCAGAAGATGTCCCTCTTAAAATAAGCTAATCATTTGCAGGTCGATTGGATGTCCTTCGTTGCACTTGTTGGCAGCGCGGCTGGCCTCATAATCTATTCATACAAGTACTGCCTCCTTTCTTAGTTTCTGTTGTCTCAGAATAAGCGTAATAATAAAAATGAACAAAAACAACTATCCACTGCACAAGTGTCACAGCTCACCGGTGAGAACTACTACAAGCAGGAGCTCCAAGTTGCCGCGGAGGTAGGGGTGGAAACGAGCCAAGTTCAAATAAGCTCGCTTTGGCTCGGCTGATCGGCTCAGCTCGTGAAATGTCATGAGGTGGATAAGAGGCTCGGCTCGGGCTCGTGAAAAGCTCGAGCTAGCTCCTGAGAGCTCGTGAGCTTTAGCTGCAGGGAGACGCCACCACCGTTGTCGTCAGGGAGTAGATAACGCCGCCGCCACTGTCTGTCGGGGAATAGCCGCCGTCTCGGCCATGGGGGAGTAGCCGCCGCATCTACGCCGTCGCCGCACGCCTCCATCTAGATCTGAAAGCCACCGCCGCACGTCCTCCCTCCCGATCTGGAAGCCTCTGTCGCCGCACCCCCAAAATTGTTCCGTCCTTAAAAAAACGCTTTCTAAGATATTGTCCTTCCAATTTTGTATGGCCTAAGATACTGTACGTTTATCTAGCATTCCAATATCAACGAAATGCTAAAAGCCTAAAATAACTGGATTAATTAACCAACTCTTCTTAAATCTAAAAGGAATCTTCTTGATCTAAAGATATATATATGTTCATCATTGTAGCTAAGCTACGATATCTTGGTTGACCATTTATGCAGACACAATGCATGTTCATGCCATGTACGGTGCACCCTGATCATGGCTGGTTGACGGTGACCCAGGTCACAGGAAAGCTTTCTGAACCATAAAATCTCTAAGGCCTTGTACATTTCAGCTTAGTGTAACGTAGCGTAGCGTTTCAGTGAAATTTATTTTTTTTATATAGCCTATTTGGTATAATAATTTGTAATGATTTTTCTCAGGTTTTTAGTAGTCCTCTTAAAGATTTTAAAACTATTTTTAAATTCTTTTTTTATTATTTAAATCTCTTTTTAAAGGCTTTTAAATTTTGCTGAAACGCTACGCTACGCTACGGTAAGCTGAAATGTACACGTAATAACTTCGTATAGCATACATTATACATCTCTATTGGGCATGCATTATGTGGGCTACAAATTTCATCTGTTAGGTTTGCCGGCCATGAGAAGAGGAAGACAGTGACAGACGATGCTGTCAAAAGCTAAAAAGGGCATCACCAAGCAATAGCACTTCCTACATTTTCCAGATTAATTAAGCTGCAAATAACACGGAATTGTGTAAAGCATCAGCAGAAGTGGAATTGCATGCGGCGCATGGGAGTGGAGGAAGATTTCCAAAGATTTCCCGCGAGATTTACATACCATTCGAGTTCGTGTGGAACAGCTGTCCAATGGTAACACATTAAACAATCTACTATACATTAACAAATAGAATCCGTCGAAGTCATTGCATTAATCTAAAAAGATAGAAATTTTTTATATTATTAAAAATTCTCGCGTTAATCGTTAATCGGAGAATAAAATAAAAGATCTAACCTATCAATTATGGTTGGACCAAATTATAACACATAACATTAAAAGAAAGAATTCATTCAATTACAAAAAAAGGAGCAAAACACATTAAAAATAAGAGGGAGACGGTGGTGGCGCCGCTGGCGGGCCACGCCGCCGTGTCTATGGAGGAGGGTGGCTCGGTCCACCGCACCGTTGTCAGAGGAGCACGGATCTTCCCACGCCGGGTTGGACGAGGAGCACGGGGCTCCATGTGCCTCAGGCCGGAGTGGAGGACGGGCCCGCGCTTGGGCGTCGCGCCGGCCGTGTCAGAAGAGAAGGGGCCACCGCCGCCATCAGGTGAGGGGCGCCACCGTAGGCCATTGGAAGAGTTGGAGATGGGCACAGCGCCACCGCCGTCACGCTCGGTTGGTGAAGGGCGGCGCCGCATCACCGAAGTCAGAGAGGAGGCAACTGTCGTCGACGTCGGGCTCGGGGAAGAGGGGCGACGTGGCCGCCATATTGGAGAAGAGGGTGGCCTCGTTGGGGAAGTAGCGACCTCGTTGGAGAAGAGGTCTACCGTGAGGAGAGAGAGTGAGAGAGAGGTGAAAGAGGGGAAGAGATGAGATGACAAGTCTGGCCCTGTTGATGTGGTAGTCCACGCCATCGAAACAATCTAGAAAACCAGCCTGTGGACCTGATTAATTGCAACGGTTTCACAAATTCGAGTACCTAAATTAGCAGTTTCGATGCCTATGGATTTATGTGTATATGCGGGACAAGTTTGGGGACTAATTATACAATTTTCTCTAAAAAAATGAAGCAAAGTATTGGAACAATAATAAAAATTAAATATAAACGTGAACTATGACACAAGAAAAGAGTTCATATTAACTAAAACAAAGAGTATAAAAATTAAGTAGAAAAATAAAATTGAGCTCATCCTAACTATGCTAACAAAAATAAAAATAAAATTAAAATAGTAGCATACCTATCTATCTATCTATTTATCTATCTATCTATCTATCTATCTATCTATTAACTACGTTATAAAATAGGAGTAAATGAGTCACCACATATGCGAGCTAAATGAGAAGAGATTGGCACTAGAGTTGTGACTGCCATGGTGAATTGAGCTATCAGTGACAAAGATAACACATGAACCAACAAAAGGGTAGAGATCGATATAGCTTGTGGTAGCGTTGAAAATAATGATGTACATAAGGAGATCAGAGTTATTATTATATCTTTCAAATTTAAAAACTATATTAGAGATAACTCAAGATCTATATGGTGGCATAACCAAAAGGTATTTATCTTCTGATTAGACATGAATTATATTAGAGCTTACATCTATAAAAGATATTTTATATTTTATAAACAAATATAGCTACACAAATGTACGGGACACCATATAATATAATGCCATATGTGATGTAAGTGCTGCTTGCCTCTAAGCTAAGACCTACTGCTAGCCTCTAAGGCTTAACATAATTTTCCTAACAACGGTTAGAGTAGTTCCAATGCAAGACTTTTTTTTTGAGTTTTTAAGGAGAGAGAGTGTGTATTAAGTGAACGTTAAGAAACAACGAGCCAATGCATAATTTCTTTCTATTATTTCTAACATTAATTAGCATTGCAATGTGGTTCAAATGTTTGAAACGGAATGACCTCTCCAATGCTAACTCGTCGGCTCTTTGGCTTCAAACTTTGTGAAAAAACGGTTTCAAATAGTAGGAATGTTCCATTCTCTCTCTACACATTAATCCATTTCCAACTCAAATATGCTTATATGGCATCTTCCCGCACATAGAGTGCCTAAGTGTTCTCCATTCTGCTTAAGGGGCAACCTTAGAGGACGCATCGTGGATGCTCTTAGTCTTAGAGAGATGCTTAGGTAAAAAAAAAAAACTAGTTTGTTTACGCTATAGGCTAACACAGGTGCTTAGAAAGGGAGGAGTTTAAGTTAGGGCATATTGTATTTGGAAGAAAAAGCTTTTGCACAAGCACTTGTGAATTTGTGAAGTGGCAATAGTCTCTCTCTCTTTAAATATGTGCACATAAGACTAAATAAATACATGTCACATACGTGCTCTAAGCATGAATCTACGAAAAATAAGAGGCATCCGGCCTGGTGCGCAATCAGGGGCTGCCACATCACCCCTCTAGAAAAATTTAAAAGATCTAAGGGCCTGTTTGGCAACAAAGTTTTTTAAAACCATGGTTTGTGTTTTGCTATGACCATAAAATACTATGGTTTTTCAATATTATGGTTTGCTAGCACAAGTGAGAAAACTTTAGATTGGAGTGGAGTCTACAATACTCTAAAAATACCATGGTATTGCTGATACCATGGTTTTCAAAACAGTGTTTTTGGGGTTGCTTCCAAACACCTCATAGTCTAAAATACTATGGTATTTGAGAATACCATGGTTTTACATAGAAACTAGTACAAAAATACTCCACTTCCAAACAGGGCATAAATAATTTCATAATTCAAAAAAATTTATGATGAGGATACATAAATGAATTTAAGTATTAGAAATGTTGACTTTTATAAAATGTATTAAGAAATAATAGAAAAATTCAAAAAAATAAAAAAGGAAAATACTAAAAAATAAAAAAACCAAAATTCACTTGTGCTTTACGAAACTAATGCCACATGATACGAAAGTGTAAACATGGCTAGTTATAATTAAAGAGCGCTTTCTAAAACGCCAACTCACGTCCCATGGATAACACGCACTAGACCTTTATGGGGGGAAATATATGTCAATAGGCCTTGGAATCAAATATAAATATAGTATGGTCCAAAATAAATCGATGCATCCATAAAAATTCCTTCAATATGCAGCAGTGTAAAATGATTATCCGAATAGATCGAGAACAGATATGGTGCTGCTCTTTTTTTGTGTTTTAACAACCTCTTCTTATATATATAAAAAAGAGTATGAATTTCAGATTAAAAATCCATGCCCTATTTATATCTAAGAAAGCTGAAAAAAAAAAGAACGAATACGATCCGAAAATCTGAATTGATACCCTAATTAATACCAGTGCTAGCTACGCGTTGTTGCTCATTATCTAAAAAAGAGGTACATTTTGCTTAGTTGCTCCTTGTTGTTTAGTGCTTACTGGCATATCACGATTCATGATGACAACTTTAAAGCATTGGGTCCCTGTAAGCATCACCGATGATAGAGTCAATCGCTAGTTATATAGTATAAGAAATAAATATAATTATTTATAGATAGTAAATAGTCAACCTCTTTAATATAATAGTTATAGTTTAGTCTCTGAAATTAATATAGATAAGCTTATATGTTATAGTATGTATGTATGTATATTATCTCTCATTTCTTCTTCACATAAGTAAAATATTGTATTAAGTTTTTTTATGGATAGTTGATTTGATATCAGTGGATATGCTTTTTTTATATACGCCTGATGATAGCATTTGCAAGTGACATGCAATAAACTTTGCCCTCTATTCTTTTCATGACGATCGTGACACAAAAATTGAGACCCGTCCACATTGGATCGATCGTACCAAGATATGCTTTCTTAATTTGCCTAGTGCTTTTAAAAAGTTCACGAGTTTTTTATTTATCTAAAGAACAGTCAGATAACAGTGTTGCGTATCAACAGCAGGTAGAAAAAAAAGGTAATCGATTCGTCCGAGTTTGAACGAGCTTGATTTGTTACATCTCGTTGCTCTCTAATTACATCTTCAGATTGACAAATTAAGGGTGTGCGCGTCTGAAGAAACTGTTTATACAACTAATAATTAACAATGAGTATATCGATCTTCATAATTTTTAGAGAAGGAAGCAGCCAAATAATCAAGATGAACCAGTTGTTCCAAAAATATACAACAAAACAAAATTTCAGAGCAACTACCAGAAAGTGAGTTTGCATGCACATGCGAATGTACACTTTATGTAGCAAATGCTGAACAAACAAGCTACACATAACACATGGCACTTTTTTGTACAACAAATTTTCTAGTCATCCACACATACAACTACGAACACATAAATCTATTGAAAAGATCATATCAGACTTGATCAGGGGCAGATCCAGCACCCAGCCAGGCCAGGCCGTCGCCTGGGCTGGTCCGGCCCATTCCCAATGCCCAAACTTCCACATCTAAGGCCCTAGATCCAAATATAGTAAGGATTTGAAGGAGAGGAGGAGGAGTGGCCTGGGCTGCACTCATGGGCGGGATCCGCCACTGGACTTGACAAGGCCTTGGTGGAAACAGGTGGATTATTTTAACTCTAGCTCACAAGTCACAAGAGACCAATGTTTTAAAAAACCGGCTATGACATTTAGTGGATTCTTTTTCCAAACAGCTATAGCGGCCGCTAAATGTCATTTAGCCGCTAATAGCCGCTATAGCCGGTTATTTTCCATAGCTCAACAATGCAAAATCGTTTATATCCCGCTATAGCCAGAGATTTAAAACCATGCAAGAGACAGAGGCAACCGATCATTTTTAATACCATGCATAATGTTGAAATTTTTTTCACATACACTAAAAAAGGACAAGTTCTTGGTTCCAACTGATATTTAATATTACTAATGGAATATTCTCCAATTATTAAGAGAGTAATGAACACAAGGTAATGAGCTCCCACATGTGCAATACAGCCCACTGAATGATTAATCTATAACAGCCATTTTCCTAACCTCCCCACTCCCCCATTTCCCCTTTAAAATCCTCCCACCACCACCATCTCCTCTCTCCTCTCTCCTATCTTGAGCATCACCATTGGTGCTCTTGATCAGTGAGCAAGAGGAGCTCTTGGAAGAGAGAGCCAAGAGAAGAGAGGCGAGAGGTGAAGAACAGCAATTCCACAAAATAAAAAAAATCTCCTCTCTCTCTCTCTACATTCACTCACAAGAAGGCAAGCACATCGTCTGACTGGTCACTAGCAGTTCCATTCGGTTCAGCTTGGACCAAGAATTCGTTGCATACGCACGTCCACACACTTGATTTGAGTGAGCTCCGGCAAAAGGATGATGAGGTCTCACGAGCATGCAGCCGAGCAGAAGGCCTCGCCGGCGCGGCTCGGCTCCGGCTCCACTACCAAGATGGCGGCGGCCGCCTCGTCGTCCTTCGCCAACCTCCTCTCCGTCTTCCTCGGGGCCAACTCCTCCGAGCCGAAGCCGAGGCGGAGCTTCGACGCCGGCGGCGTCGGGCTCGGCATCGTCGCGGCCATGGGCCGCGCGTGCATGGCCGAGGCCGAGCCGATCGCCATCGGCGCCGCGTCGCGGCGCCGCGCGCGCGAGGAGGCCGAGCTCTCCGAGAGCTACACCTGCGTCATCACGCATGTCGGCGGCGGCGGCGGCGTGCGGAAGCGCGTGTACTTCGGGTTCGGCGACGGCGCCGGCGGCTGGCTCGTGGAAGCCGATGAGGAGGCGCCGGCGCCGGTGGCTGGCTTCTTGAGCCGCTGCTGCCTGTGTGACAAGAGGCTTGATGGGCTTGACATCTACATGTACAGGTGAAAAATGAAACCATTTCCTTACTGCACCTAACATGAGCTAAATATATCAGTGTGGCATGCATGATTATTTACATGCCTAAATAAATTTATAAAAGCTAAATCTCTACTGTTTTTGTTCAAGTTTTGAGAATTTTAAGCAACCAGCAGCAAGCCATCCTTTTAGAACCTCATTTCCTTTGCTCTTGGTTGCACGTGGACCCTGCCATTGAGTGTGATGTGATGTGTAGCATATTAGCATCTTGTCAATTCTCGATTAATTAGGCCAGAACTTTGTTCTCTCTCTTTTGCAGAGATCTATTGGACCTATACTTGAACATGAGAAATATCAATTGTACTTAAAGTTGCCATTTCTTATGCCTTTTATTTTTACATCGTCCTTTCCTTTAGCTTTTTGGCCTAGAGGACGTCCTGGTTTTGTCCTCTTGGAAGATAATCTAATTTTTTGAAAGTACTTTAAGATGGCAGACAGCTAAGTTGCAATACAAAATTACATATAGTGAAAAGGTTAGTTTATCTAACATGTGAGGTCGGCCAACTCTTCTCAGGTTAGACTGATGATTTTCCTTTCTTCTAGCTCCAATCCTTTGTAATGGGATAAACTAACCAGATAACCTGTTTCTCCTTCGAACTGCCTGATCATCTTGTTACCAAAATATTTCGGCATGAGCCATGCAGCTCTGGTTTTGCTTTAGAATTTTGTCAAGATTTTGTCAGGAGCAACTGTCAGAAGATTCACTCAATTCACTTGGAATTGCAGGGGGGAGAAAGCATTCTGCAGCTCCGAGTGCCGATGCCACCAGATGCTAATGGATGATCACGCGGATACCTGCGGATCAGAAGCCCTCAAGAAAAATGACCACTCCGCCTCGCCACGCTCTGTGCCATTGTCCTTCTCCCCCAGCGTCGCAGCGGCCTAGTGGATCAGATGTCGTCGAGCTGCTCCTCAATTCTGTAGTGGCACAGAATATAGAGATCGAACAGATCAGTTGAGGCGTTGAGCGAACCAAACATAGAGTAGTTGCTGAAATGCTTCTTGATTGTGACTTCAATAAAAGAGAGAAGGAAGTTTTAGGTACTATGTTCACCGCAAGATGTTAAGCACTTTGAATGTGCTTGCATTTCTCTGTATTGAAGCAGAGGACGATTGGCTAAGGAATTTGGTGTTATATGTTCTCTTCTGAAGTTTCAGAAAGAAAAGTGCTTAATTGGCATAGGTAAATGTCCATGTTCTTGTACTAAATCTGTTTAACGGATGGGGATCCAGTTCTGGACTCTGGTAAATCACAACAGAATCTGATTTCTCGAGGCAAACTCAGGTATAACAAAGTTGGACACTTCCCAAAAAAAAACGTATTTGACATCCCAATCACAGCTATGATACATCCGTATGGTCCATACTGGTGCATGCAGATTGTGGTGACTAGCTAATATCAATTTCCATGTTCCAACTTTGGCCATGAGCCCACCATGATTGTTCATGTACACTATGCCACTATCAGAACAATGCTGTATGGAACTAGGGTGTCATCAGAATCATTCAGTGTCATCATGAACATTGGATATCAATCTTGATGACACTTTCTTGGTACTATCTCCGTTTTTTTTATTTGATGCCTTTGACTTTTCAATTCGTCTTATTCAAATTATTTTTGTAAATATCGTTTATTTTGGTGTGGTTTGTTTTATCAATAGATATATTTTGAATATGCCTTTTTTTTTGCATCTTTGCACTAAATTTTTGAATAAAACGAATGGTCAAAGATGTGGCAAAAAGTCAAAGGCGCCAAACAAAAAAAACCGGAGTGAGTACTATTTAATCTTGATGAGCCCTTTTATGGTGCTGTACTAGCCTACGGGCTCGGTACCAACGTGATAGATTGGTGCTCAAGCCAATTGAAAAAAATGCATTGTTAATTTCTTGCTATCCTGCTTGGAGAACCATAAAGTAAAATATATTTTTTAAACGTTTGTTCAAAAAAATTTTTTTAAAGACATCCAAATTGATGTGCGCTATTTATTTTATTTTGCATAATTTAATGCTCCATTGAACTCTTATTTCTCTGAAGAGGTAAAATGATCAGCTCATCTCAGCCATACATATTTGAGTTTCATCGTGCTTTATTACATGAGGGTATGAATTTATCGCTGTTCTCTAAACCCTACCATCATTGGCATGCATATACAACTAGAAATCTTTTATGCGTGTGCTCATAGTCTCTTCAAGGGAAGGGAGCAAAAAATATCACTACTCTTGAAGAGAGTACGAATTTGCGATGATGTCTTTTGACTTTTGAGTAATTTCCATGTGAAATTGGCATTAGCAAAGCCCTTCTGGAGGCAGGGCCATCACTTTGGATTTTGACGCACGACGCCGTGTTGTTTCACTGACGCCAAGCCATTTCTTCAGAAGCTCAAATACATTCTCATCGCATAGTAGCCCCCTGTGGTCTGCCTTGACGCCAACTCTTTCCTTCGCTGCAAACCCATCAGCCTATCAACAACCGTAAGCATGTGAGAAGCTGCATCCTAGATTGCGAACAACAGAAATTCAGCATAAGACATGATATCCTCCTTGACAAAACTAAAAGGCGCTGAAAAGAGCAAAACAGATACTACTGAAATGCACATTCTACATTTTTTTTCTTAAGAGTGCATTCTTCCTTTTTTTGAAACTAAACGTGCATGTTACTTATATGTCCAATTTAAATGTTAATGTAAGTACCATTTGTAGAGCGGGTTAGAGGAGATAGCTAGCTAAGTGCAGTGCACTCCAAAGTGGCAAAGCAGAAACGCAAAGAAAGGAATAGCTATCCTGCGAATTTGATTTGTAAGTTAAAATAAATATACAAACTAGACAGTTTGTGACAGAAAGAATAGTTACCATAGCTGATTCGATAGGAACTGTGCCATCTCCATCCACATAGGTGTATGCAGGCTGATAATAGGATAATCAGGTGTCATATTACTGTAAACAACCATTGCAAGTTTACAACTAGAACATGTTAGGTTTTAAGTAACAAAGTGTAGTACCATAGTGTGGCACACTTCTGAGAGATCACCGATTGGGGAGCTTTCAGAGCCATAGCTGTGCAAAAAGGAAAAAGAAATATTTACAGCCAAAACCAGGATGAATGAATTTGAGTACTCCCACAATCAAAATCATCATTTCTAGATTTCTACTAAGCAAGAATTACACTAGCAAAATGTGAATAATAAGTTGAAAGTTCATTCTCTGAACAATAACAAACCAACTATTGTGGATCAAACACCGATATTTTCTTCTTTTATATTTCGTAATAACTTCGTATAGCATACATTATACGAAGTTATACGATAACACATCCTCATTCATCTTGAGCATGTCTTCAGTGGTTTTGCTTTAGAATATTGTCAAGATTTTGTCAGGAGCAGCTGTGAGAAGATTACTCACTCAAATCTATTCCTGGCCTGGAATTGCAGGGGGGAGAAAGCATTCTGCAGCTCCGAGTGCCGATGCCACCAGATGCTAATGGATGATCACGCGGATACCTGCGGATCAGAAGCCCTCAAGAAAAATGACCACTCCGCCTCGCCACGCTCTGTGCCATTGTCCTTCTCCCCCAGCGTCGCAGCGTCCTAGTGGATCAGATGTCGTCGAGCTGCTCCTCAATTCTGTAGTGGCACAGAATATAGAGATGGAACAGATCAGTTGAGGCGTTGAGCGAACCAAACATAGAGTAGTTGCTGAAATGCTTCTTGATTGTGACTTCAATAAAAGAGAGAAGGAAGTTTTAGGTACTATGTTCACCGCAAGATGTTAAGCACTTTGAATGTGCTTGCATTTCTCTGTATTGAAGCAGAGGACGATTGGCTAAGGAATTTGGTGTTATATGTTCTCTTCTGAAGTTTCAGAAAGAAAAGTGCTTAATTGGCATAGGTAAATGTCCATGTTCTTGTACTAAATCTGTTTAACGGATGGGGATCCAGTTCTGGACTCTGGTAAATCACAACAGAATCTGATTTCTCGAGGCAAACTCAGGTATAACAAAGTTGGACACTTCCCAAAAAAAAACGTATTTGACATCCCAATCACAGCTATGATACATCCGTATGGTCCATACTGGTGCATGCAGATTGTGGTGCCTAGCTAATATCAATTTCCATGTTCCAACTTTGGCCATGAGCCCACCATGATTGTTCATGTACACTATGCCACTATCAGAACAATGCTGTATGGAACTAGGGTGTCATCAGAATCATTCAGTGTCATCATGAACATTGGATATCAATCTTGATGACACTTTCTTGGTACTATTTAATCTTGATGAGCCCTTTTATGGTGCTGTACTAGCCTACGGGCTCGGTACCAACGTGATAGATTGGTGCTCAAGCCAATTGAAAAAAATGCATTGTTAATTTCTTGCTATCCTGCTTGGAGAACCATAAAGTAAAATATATTTTTTAAACGTTTGTTCAAAAAAATTTTTTTAAAGACATCCAAATTGATGTGCGCTATTTATTTTATTTTGCATAATTTAATGCTCCATTGAACTCTTATTTCTCTGAAGAGGTAAAATGATCAGCTCATCTCAGCCATACATATTTTAGTTTCATCGTGCTTAATTACATGAGGGTATGAATTTATCGCTGTTCTCTAAACCCTACCATCATTGACATGCATATACAACTGAAATCTTTTATGCGTGTGCTCATCGTCTCTTCAAGGGAAGGGAGCAAAAAATATCACTACTCTTGAAGAGAGTACGAATTTGCGACGATGTCTTTTGACTTTTGAGCAATTTCCATGTGAAATTGGCCTTAGCAAAGCCCTTCTGGAGGCAGGGCCATCACTTTGGATTTTGACACACGACGCCGTGTTGTTTCACTGACGCCGAGCCATTTCTTCAGAAGCTCAAATACATTCTCATCGCATAGTAGCCCCCTGTGGTCTGCCTTGACGCCAACTCTTTCCTTCGCTGCAAACCCATCAGCCTATCAACAACCGTAAGCATGTGAGAAGCTGCATCCCAGATTGCGAATAACAGAAGTTCAGCATAAGACATGATATCCTCCTTGACAAAACTAAAAGGCACATTCTACATTTTTTTTCTTAAGAGTGCATTCTTCCTTTTTTTGAAACTAAACGTGCATGTTACTTATATGTCCAATTCAAATGTTAATGTAAGTACCATTTGCAGAGCGGGTTAGAGGAGATGGCTAGCTAAGTGCAGTGCACTCCAAAGTTGCAAAGCAGAAACGCAAAGAAAGGAATAGCTATCCTGCGAATTTGATCTGTAAGTTAAAATAAATATACAAACTAGACAGTTTGTGACAGAAAGAATAGTTACCATAGCTGATTCGATAGGAACTGTGCCATCTCCATCCACATAGGTGTATGCAGGCTGATAATAGGATAATCAGGTGTCATATTACTGTAAACAGCCATTGCAAGTTTACAACTAGAACATGTTAGGTTTTAAGTAACAAAGTATAGTACCATAGTGTGGCACACTTCTGAGAGATCACCGATTGGGGAGCTTTCAGAGCCATAGCTGTGCAAAAAGGAAAAAGAAATATTTACAGCCAAAACCAGGATGAATGAATTTGAGTACTCCCACAATCAAAATCATCATTTCTAGATTTCAACTAAGCAAGAATTACACTAGCAAAATGTGAATAATAAGTTGAAAGTTCATTCTCTGAACAATAACAAACCAACTATTGTGGATCAAACACTGATATTTTTCCTCTTTTATATTTAATCATATTGATATCAGCTATTGTAGAGAAGCAGCTCAAGTGATGACTAATGAGAATTGTAATACCTCGACTTGTACAGCAATTAAGTCAGAATTACAAAATAATAATGATGGAATTCATGATTTCTTTGCATCAGTTATTATAATACTTACCAAACATCATATGGTGTGTCATAAGATGTCCCATATATGCTATAAAAACTAACAGTATTTGGTAGTTCCGCTTTGTCAAGAATTCGGCGAGTCTCAGTAGCCCATTTGAAGATGGAAGTATTGAATGGTAGTGCAATTGTCTTCCCGTTATACTTGAGCTGGAGACAGATGAAAAAAT
>SPJY01003720.1:1447031-1461037 GCA_005191435.1 Raddia distichophylla
AGCACACAATGAGAAAAATTGAAATAAAAGAAGAATCCTTGCAGGCTGCAGCCTGAGATAGGCTGATCTGAGTGCATGCAACAATATGAGGGTGCCAGGAGAGGAGAGGGCATCACCTTTTTAGAGAGTACGAGTACGGGATAGAAATTATAAAGTAAAATAATTGTAACTTGGTTGCGACATGGTCAAGAAATTACCAGTTGATGCATTGCCCATCTAGAAACAAAAAAGAAGCTTTCAAAACCATAGACAAACTGCAATCCAGTTAATAGAGAATCATTTATGCACCCTGGGGCACCTACCAAGATATAAGAATTATTATCAATGCAGTCTATGAAATGTTAGCAGTGTTGAAAGATAGCAATTGGTTGAAAATGCATTACCTTGGAATGGACAAGCAATGCAAATCCATTTGTTGACATACTTCGCAAATACCTGGAAAATGAGAAAATCGTATAACTTCGTATAATGTATGCTATACGAAGTTATTACGACATCAATTAAGTCAGAATTACAAAATAATAATGATGGAATTCATGATTTCTTTGCATCAGTTATCATAATACTTACCAAACATCATATGGTGTGTCATAAGATGTCCCATATATGCTATAAAAACTAACAGTATTTGGTAGTTCCGCTTTGTCAAGAATTCGGCGAGTCTCAGTAGCCCATTTGAAGATGGAAGTATTGAATGGTAGTGCAATTGTCTTCCCGTTATACTTGAGCTGGAGACAGATGAAAAAATAGAATGAAGAAAGTACCAATCAAAGAATTGACCAAGGTTGCAACAGTCACCAAATTCATTATATAAAGCTTTATGCAAGTCTTGTCAAATCCCGAAATTTATTAACATTTATAGGTTAAACGTGTCACGATAACTAAAAGGCAAGACTTAGGACTGAAGCTCGCGCAATCTCTAGCTTGTACACGACCAAACAGAATGTAAATTCTATAGTGGACATAATCCATAACTGTCCAAAGTAAAAGTGTGAAATCTAAAAATAATGTGGAAACCGTGAAATCAATGTACAACAAGGCCTCCCATATGTTATAGCTGGATGTTTACCATTTCTAGTAAATGGGTTTATTGGTCAACATCTACCATAAACAAATACCACAATCATTATTATATAAAAAAGATATGCAATTAGAGTATGACTACCTCATTATTCTTTAAAGCTTCTTCAAACAAAGAAACACAATGAGTTGCTTCGTAAAGAACTAGCTCAACTGTTCCATCTTTTTCTGGATTCTTTCGCCAAACCTGAACAGTTGGTTTTTTCTTCCACTTGAAGTATGGATTTGGCAGCATTTCATAGACTGATGGGCATTCCACAAGCTGCACATGAGGGTGCAAACTTAAAAGGAAAACTGGCAGAATTTTGAAAAACAATATACTTCTATTTTGTGTATCACTGTGAGAAAAAAAGTTTAAATAAACCAAGAGGAGCTATGATATTATCTTGTTAGTAAACTTTAAAAAATAATCATTAAAGCACACAATGACAAAAATTGAAATAAAAGAAGAATCCTTGCAGGCTGCAGCCTGAGATAGGCTGATATGAGTGCATGCAACAATATGAGGGTGCCAGGAGAGGAGAGGGCATCACCTTTTTAGAGAGTACGAGTACGGGATAGAAATTATAAAGTAAAATAATTGTAACTTGGTTGCAACATGGTCAAGAAATTACCAGTTGATGCATTGCCCATCTAGAAACAAAAAAGAAGCTTTCAAAACCATAGACAAACTGCAATCCAGTTAATAGAGAATCATTTATGCACCCTGGGGCACCTACCAAGATATAAGAATTATTATCAATGCAGTCTATGAAATGTTAGCAGTGTTGAAAGATAGCAATTGGTTGAAAATGCATTACCTTGGAATGGACAAGCAATGCAAATCCATTTGTTGACATACTTCGCAAATACCTGGAAAATGAGAAAAATATTGAAAAGGGGAATTTTGTAGGCATGAAAGCAAGATGTAGGAAACAAGAAACTCACATCATGGTTCATAGACATGAAGCAGCGTACGAGCAATCCACCCATAGAATGTGAGATTATGTTAACCTTTTTCCCTCCGGATGCCTTATAAGCTTTCTCAAGTTTTGCTCTTAAACCAACCATTGCTTTGTCTATCCTGCCAGATAGAACTATTGTTACAGCACCTCGCGCTTGCTCGACAGCAAAGTATTTTGGGTTAAGCAATACAGTTATTGATACTACTGAGTAGAGAACATACAAAGAAACTCATTTACGCACTCTGTATTTCCGTTAGATGCAAATGGAAAAGGGATAGTATCCCTTCTGCAAAAAACAAAACAAAACAAAACAAAACAAAGAAAGAAACCAGCTTAATGTTGGAGTTAATGATTGTACCTGTTGCTTTGACGAAAGTCATAACCATATCCATGTAGTGTGGTTCCTTTCTCATATCCGCAGTTAACGAGCATATCAATCATATCATGGAAGTGATACACCATAGATAGATGAAGAAGCTCTACAAACTGAAGTTAAAAGACAGATTAAATCAGAAACAAATTATGCTATTGGGGGCAACTAGTTAAAGCAGAAAAGTGAATCCGAATCACCACTGGGTTTTTTTCAGGCTACAGAAATAAATGCATGATATGGGACTCTATCCATCCCATGAAGTCTGCTCAGTGAAATGATTCAGACATTCATATTAATGGCTACTAAAGGCACTATGTTGAAATGCAAAGGTGCTCTTACTCATTTCAGTATCAACACTAAATGATTTAAAATTTTGAAATCAGCATCAAAATTTTAGTTACCAAGAGCAACTATGCAGCATCAAATTCACCAACGGATTAATAATTATCTAACTTATATCCCATGGGCAGGGAATGACAGCACGTTACCACATATTATTAGCACTTTATCGTTACCCTATCTGACTGGTAGCAGTACACAAGCATGACCCCCCACATGTTGAATACATGAAGCGTTCCCACAGCTAAGTATCTCTAGGAAGTTTGCTTTAACACTTCATGGACCAAAAGCATGAGTTCAGGCGTTGATAATTCTCAAATGAGAAAACATATGATTTCAAAAGTTTCTGAGCTTTATATATTTTAAAACAGAAAAGTTATATTTAATAAAGAGCCTCATTCAGTATTTTAATTTTCATCCAGTTACCTTTTTCGCACTACCAGTGTCCCAAAGAACCCATATCTTCGTCTTTGCACAACCGAAATGCAATCCACCTGTCCCTATCCATCCTCCACGAGCACCAGCAAGTCAAAGGGCAAAAATAGATATTTTATACGGCACCATTTACCATCACTAGTCCAGTAGTCCGTAGTCCCTTCATGAAAGGCCATTTCTTTTTCTGCCCAACCCATTTAGTTTTCACACTTGAAGAATTACCGAGTACTAATTAACATCCACATCCAACACTCTATCTCTTCACTCCATTTCACTATTAGCTACTTCCTCTACCATTTCTTCTAAATTTTCTTCGCAATTTACAATACACTCTAAAAAATTTCTTTTCTTCTTAGCTACTCTATCAAAGCTACAAAAGCTACTGAGTTTTGAAGAGCCAGCTACGGACGCGCACACGGTTCACTAAAAAAAATTCTAAACCCCGACGCTCAAGGAAAGGGGCAAAAACTAATCCCATGACGAATATACCATTCTTAGAAGGGTGAACAAACAAGACCTCATTTTTAATATTTTTTTAACGGCTTTCGAGCAGCCACCAAGCTGCTGAGTTGCTCACCCATGAAGGATCGAGAATGTCGATGGCAAACAGCCCGTGATCGTCCTCGGGGACGACGATCTCCACGTCGTCGTCCAGCGGCTCCACGTACCCTGCGCAAGAACCGAAATGAGCATGCCCTCCCAATGCAACCACACTCATTCCACTCAAGCATTCCATCGAACACCTAATTCCCACCGACCCGCCTAACAACCATGGAAGCCGAAACCCACCGGTCTCCGCGTTGTAGAGCGACCAGAGGTACTTCTTGAACTCGAGGTTGGCGAGGAAGATGCGCACCCAGACGCGGAGGTCGAACTTGGGGTCGGACCGCCGCCGCGCGTGCAGCACCGACCCGCCCATGCCGGACACGAGCAGCACCGGCTCGCGCCCGCCGCCGCCCTCCTCCGCCTCCCCGGCCGGCGCCCCGCCGCCCCGCCGCCTCCGCGCCCTCCGGCGGCCGCGGAGGCGGAGGCCACGCCGCAGCACGCGGAGCCGCAGCCCGAGGGCGCCAAGCATGGTGGCGTCGCGGTCGCGGTCGCGGTCGCGGCGAGGAGGAGGCCGCTCATGGAGGGGAGCGCGAGGCGCGTCGGGTTTTATGGGCGAGGAGCGGCGGAGGAGGAGGTGGAGGAGGAAAGCGAGGACCGGCCGGTCACCGCCGCGCCGGCCACTGACGAGGCGAGTGGACACGGGGCCAGTGGCGATCCCGGACGTTGGGCTGCGATCGGACGGCTGCGATCGCTCGATGATGGTACTAACGCACGACACGAGTGGATCAGTGTGGTATATTCTGTCCGTACCACCACCGGACACCGGCATACTCTGGGTGGGGCCCAGTGAGCAGTGGCGTCTAGGGACTGTAATAACATTTTTCAAAAAAGAATTGAATCGTAATCATTTTTTAAATATTGAGCTGTGATTAGTGTCAGTTTTACGGGAAGGATCGAGCGAGCATGGAAATTTCTAGTTTAATTTATATAATCACCCTCGGTCTCTTCCTTTCCCTTCTACGGCGCTGCTGACTTGGTGTTTCTTGCAGCAATCTTCGATCCGATGTCCGATAGCTTGCAGCGATCTACCAGTTCTTGCGCACGTGTTATTCTTCCTCGTCACGATAAATTTGACAATTTACCCTAAAGTTAAGCGATCATCGTTAAAATGCCCTCAAACATATTGGTCTTTGACAAACAAATTCAATTGGCAGCGTGTCTTTTTTTTTTTTTTTTAAGGACAGGTGTTGTCATACTAGATATGAGAAATATCCATTCTACCCGTGACCGCATCATAGGCCCGAACACCTTTGACCTTGTTCATTTGGCTCAATTTGCCAGCAGCGTGTAAAATTTTATAATACTTTCTATTGGCAAGTGTTACATAATCGTTTGGCCAGGGTGCTCATTGCTACATACACTTTGGAGTGTAGGGCTTAGAGTGGGCGTACCCATAAATTTGTGCATATTAGAATTATCCGATAGAGAATACACACACTATACAGTGTGTTCAGAAGCCCGTGCATACATTTTTGGTTCTTTTCTTTTTTACTGATCTAAACGATTGAATAGTTAAACGGCTAAAATGACTAAAATTTGGAAGCTTCTCGAGATAGTCTTAAGATTCGGATCCATTTTATTTGACTTGATTTTTAAAACGTTACGACCCATCTTTGAGAGAACGAAAGAACGGACTCAAAAAACCAAATTATATGTCTTTTGAAAACATGGATAAGCCGTTAAACCACTAAGCTGAAAAGAATGGAGCCTTAATCTTGAATTGTTGAGTATATGTTGTCTTTCGACAGTTTAACACGGTAGATGGGTTAGAAATGAAATTATGGTCATTTCATCACCGTTGGATGGCATAATCTATACAAAAACTTTAGAAAGAGATATTATTGTCAAGGGATAATTGACAATATGGTTCAAAGTGGAGCGATAATTGATAGCATGCTTATTTATGTGTCTGTGACATATATAGATTGAAATAATATTTTTGGGCATATTGTCAAGAAAAAAGTGTCGATTTTGTCCCCCAACTATACCCGTCGGACCACTTTAGTCCCTGAACACAATACCGGACTTGTTAGGTCCTTGAACTTTCAAAACCGGACTTGGCTAGTCCTTTGACAGGTCAAAATGGTGGTTATGAGGTTTTCACTTATGCTGATGTGGCAGATTTCTTCTGGGACGCCATTTGGGACTGCCACATCGTTACCACATGGCTGCTACATCAGCAAAAGTTTGACAGATCTGTCCCATAAGGTGTCACTCCGCCTAAAACCACCATTTTGACCGGTCAAAGGACTAGCCAAGTCTGGTTTTGAGAGTTTAAGGACCTGACAAGTCCGGTATTGCTATTCAGGGACCAAAGTGGTCCGACAGGTATAGTTGAGGGACCAAATCGACACTTTTTCCTATTGTCAAAGGCTTATGAGTTGCAACTGCCTGCTCCCATGGAGGCAGAGTCGCGGCGGCGGCTGTGGTGACGTTGGAAAGAGATACAGAGAGCAACGGATCTCAGGACATCACCCCACGGCCGGAGAAAAGGGTACTATACATGAGAACTAGAGTATATGCTATTGTTCATATACACTATGGCAAACTTGACAAGCACAGACAAAGACAACTTTCTGAATGAATGGAATGAGCACGAACCTTTTTCTTCCATCTCCATGCTTTTGATCTTACGGCGATTAAGGATCAAACAACCACCTGTGATGCTGCAGATCTGGAGGATTGGAGCATGAGGACTCACCATACCTCATCTTGGTTGAAGAGTTGTTCGTATTGCAATTGTTTGGGCGTCTTACCTCCTTACTGCGTATATGCTGTTGAAGCCATTTATTGGTCAGGGTGTTCATGCTCTGAACATCAACTCAACCCAGAAGTTAACTGTTTATAGGTTGCATCTCTACCACAAATTTTTTTTATCATCATATAGGTTAGCTATATGCCCTATGTTTATATGGTTCGCCTTCCTCAGAAAAACTCAGTTGCATAGGATTGACCTCCTTTTTGAATTGCGGCTCCTATTTAAATCTGTTCTCATTTATGCATGATGGAATGGTTCATTTTTTTCACATAGAAAGATTAATTTCCTTTGTTAAGTATGTATGAGAAATTTAGTTGTTATGTGTAGCCAATTCAGTTTCTTAGAGCATCCCAGCTCTCCCCCTGTCACCAGCCCACATCAACGCCTAATCCCGCCCAGCTCTGCCCGCCCAGCTGCTCCTTGCCTGCACAATTCAAAAAATTTCCCGCGCTGGGCTGGGCTGATGCAGGTGCTGGGCTGACGGAGAGCCAGTTGTTCATGCTCTTATACAACAAAGGTATGGTTTAGCATCTATATGATATATTGAGAAAACTATATATTGCGAAAAACATGCTTTGCACAATTGCACGTGCCAAAAAATATTAAGCAGTAGATCAATATTTATTAAATGCAGTGCAGTTATTAAATGCAATATATGCTGCAGTTGTGTTGAATGCCCTTAGCTTTGTTAGATTTTTATTTTTCTTTTACATTACCTCACAGATAGAGCACAACTACTTGTGATTTTAAATGTAATGGCCTGAACCACTAATGTGTGATTGATGAAATAGTACCTCCAACGTGTTTTGCACGTGCGAGGATTTTTATTTCTCCCGTTGCAACGCACGAGCATGCTAGTTATATAAAAACCTTGATACCGTTTTTAAAAGGGTACAACCATACAGTACACGGAGGAACTTATACTTGGTTTTTAACTTGTCATGTTCCCGGAAAATATAAGATGTGTGCATGCGTTGTCTACATGCAAGCTTCACGACTCGTTGGGCTTCGACCGCCGGGTTTCCGCTTCCCACACTTCCGAGATCACTCTCTTTTGTCGCATACGTACAAACGCTACATCGGAGTTGCTCTTATCTGGCTTTCTTACATGATGAAACGTGTCGTACATCTCACGAGCTTTGCTTGTTGTTAGAGTACTCCCCTGTTCCTTTGACCTGACCATCTCGATGATCAATCTGGTTGGTTGGTTTGTCGTCGAGGCCAGCCCAGCACCATCGGCCTGCAATCTCTGGACGACACCGAGATGATCGGCCCCTTTTGATTTATGGTTTGATTTGATTTTATCGATGTATTGAGCCAAAATTTAAGAGTTTTTGAAAAAGATATGAAAAAACTAAAAAGATTATATATAAAATGTTTTTAAGACCTCTGATAAAAACTTTACAAACACCTGAAATTTATTATAAAATATTACACTAAATAGGTTGTAAAAAACAATAAATTTTAGTTCAATCGAACAAAAAACAAATTAAACCGCAGACAAAAGGACCATCGAGCACAATCCCAGGCTCCGAGAGGCCGAAGAGAAACGGGACTGTCCCATCTCTTGGGAGAGCATGGCGTGATTAAACTAATCTCCTAGAAGAGCAAGTTTTATAAGCCTGGATATGTACAGGAAGAAGACGAAGAGCGCGCGAAACGCCACGCATGTCCACCTCGGCTCTGACCTGTGAAGCCTAGTTGTGCACGGATTGAACTATTGAAGAGATCCTTTTCTCACTCAACGCTCCTCGTTTCCGCATCCAGGCACCGGCAGGAATCGAGGAGAACTTTCCTGCCTCGAGGCCCTCAACACCTCTCGTTTAGGCCTTTTCTTTTCAGCGCATCGTTGCGTTTGCGTATTACTGTAGCAAATTTGAGAGCACCAAAAATGAGGTCTAAAGATTATAAAAAAATAATTAAAAATAGTTTTAGAATATTTGAAACGGCTACTAAAAGTCACAAAAAAATCGTCGCAAATTATGACAACATATAGGCTATATAAAAATAATAAAATTTGCTACAGTAATACGCAACGGTACGATACGCTGAAAAGAACAAGGCCTAGACACAATTTCATCTGGTCTTGTAACTTTCTGGAAGAAAGTTTGGGAATATTATGGGATGAACGTCTGATTTTATGGGGAATTTTCGGTTCTTGCTCCTCAATGTTAGATTAAATTGGATTGGCCTATTTAATTTAATTAATTAAAATTTCAAAGGCCCATGTGAAAATACTGGGAAAGGAAAAGATTAAATATCTCTTACTTACGCACGTGGGGCTGTTTGGCTAAGGTCAATGTGCCAGTTCCAAAGAAGCGTAAGCTTGGACCAAAAACCGTTGATTGTGTCTTTCTTGGTTATACTATTCACAGCATTGGATATAGATTCTTAATAGTGAATTCTGGAGTACCCAATATGTATGAAGGTACAATTTTAGAGTCCAATGATGCCACATTCTTTAAGAACATATTTTCAATGAAAGAGACACTTAGCTTATCTAGTCAAGAATCTATCTTCTCTCCTAAACCCACCACAGCCTCACAAGGCAGCAGAGGCGAGAAACTTGATACCGTTAGAATTAGTTTATACCGATTTGTGCGAGATGAACGAGGAGTTGACAAAGGGTGGTAAGAGATATTTTATGACTTTGATAGATGATTCTACTAGATTTTGGTATGTGTATTTATTAAAATCAAAAGATGAGGCTTTTCACTATTAACATGATTCACAACATTATTCATGTCCAACAAAGACAAGCGGAACAAGCCTCCACTCTCATTACCTTTTTCAATAAAAATTCCAAATTTAGAAACAACACATTTATTGGATTCAAAAACTAACTTAAAACCATCTCTACACAATAGAGACCCGCTGACAAGGTTTTTATTTATTGCGGGCATATGTTGTACGTTCCTTAGTCGCACCATTTTGCCTGAAATAAACTTCAAGTCAACTATGCCAACTCCACGTACAAATGCCTGTGATTCATTCCCCATCAACACAGAGGCAACCCTGCGACCTGGTAAGAAGAAAATAGGGATCTATCAGCACAAACATGTATATTGGCCCCTGTGTCAATCCACCAATCAGGTGAACGACATATTGAAAGAACAATATGTACTGTTACATACCCGAATGTTCATGTCTCAGTATTGCCAATAACAACGTTGGCGGACTTTTTCTGCTTGTCTTTACGATCAGGGCAATCCTTAGCCCAGTGATCAGTACCATTACAGACAAAGCAGTTTTCCTTCCCTTTATTCTTCTTTTTCTTAAAACTAGTAGTTTGATTGGCTTTGTTCTTGTTGTCAGACTTTTCAGACTTGTTCTTATTCTTCTTATTGAATTGAAAATTTTTCTTTTATACCACATTGGCACCAGAACTTCCATTTCCTTTTCCACGTGTATCTTTTGCCCTCGCTTTCTCCTCAACATCTAGAGACCCAATGAGACCAGCAACGTTGAACTCTTGTCTCTTGTGTTTTAGAGTAGTGGCAAAGTCTCTCCAAGAAGGTGGCAGCTTCGCAATAATGCAGCCGGCCACAAACTTGTTAGGTAATACACATGTAAAGTTCTCAAGTTCTTTCGCAAGCGCTTGAATCTCATGAGCTTGTTCTACTACAGAATGGTTATCGATCATCTTGTAGTCATGAAACTGCTCCATGACATAAAGTTCGCTGTCCGCGTCAGAAACTCCGAACTTCGCCTCTAGTGCATCCCATAGTTCTTTACCACTAGGCAAAATCATATACACATCAACAGGATTTTCCCCAAGAACGCTAATCACAGCGCCTCTAAATAAGTTATTTGCAGCCACGGAGGCACTCTCCTGCTCAGGAGAAAGCCCTCCTTTAGACTGTGGCTTACCTTGCGCAACATGATACACGTTCATGGCAGTCAACCACAAAATCATCTTGGCGCGCCAACGCTTGTAATTTGCACCGTCAAATACAGTTGGCTTAAGTGTGGCAGCGAAACCAGTAGTTGTAAAATTCCTAGAATAAGGTTTTTGGATTGTTGAAAATATTAGGAATTTTCTCAATATTTTAATCCACAAAATTATGTAAATCATAATTAAACAATTGCCAGTTTTCAGTTGAAGACCAAAGGTACTAGATATAAAATATCTATCTCATACGCAAAGGCTAATGAATAGGAAAACAATAGGACAAAAGCACGGTATAAACAAATATACCCATGAGCCGGAGCCGCAGCCACTACAGGCGCAGACGCCGGCGGAGGAATGACTTGCACATTCTCAGCCACCATGACGGTTGATGTAGACGATCACAAGTTGTTGCAGAGAAGCGTTGATGTAGTGTAGAGATCGATGCAGTCGAACGTCGATGCCGTGTAGATGTACAGACGCCTCCTCTCAACGATCCAGGGATAAAGAACTCGAGCATTCGCGTGAGAACGCTCTTCAAAAACCTTATCGGCCTTCTGTCCCGAGCAGGACCACGAGAAGGACGAGGTTCCGGAGGCCTGCTCCCTCGGCTCCTTGTGCGCGCAAGAAAATAGAGGTGGGGAAGGCAAGAACGCGGCGCTACAGATGGAATTTCTCGAAGGAGAAGATGTCTCTGAAGAGCGAGGTGCGCACGCTTTTATAGGCGCCAGGAAGAGAAGGTTCATTAAGCACTAGTAACGGACGTCATCAATCTGGCCATTAAGTCGTCGGTTACGTAACGGACGTCATCAATCCTAATTAATTAAAATTCCAAAGGCCCATGTGAAAATACTAAGAGTACCGTACGGGAAATTGAGAGAGATTGACTAACTTAAATAGTTGGGTCATGTGTCTCTCAATTGCGAGGTTAGAAAAGGAAAAGGGCCTGCCACGCGCGCGCGCTGAGCCGAGTCGTGACGTGTCTTGACTAGACGTGACTTGCGCGCTGCGCGGATGCAGAGCGTTTTGCCGTTTCTGATAATTGTTTGGCCTCTTTTAGTACCAGTAACCGATGTGGTTGATGACTGGTAGTAAATGATGTCCGTTACGTAACCGACGACTTAATGGCCAGATTGATGACGTCCGTTATGTAACCGACGACTTAATGGCCAGATTGATGACGTCCGTTACGTAACCGTCGACTTAATGGCCAGGTTAATGACGTCCGTTACTAGTGCTTGATGGCGTCCAGGTTCGACGAACCTTCTCTTCCTGGCGCCTATAAAGCGTGCGCACCTCGCTCTTCAGAGACATCTTCTCCTTCGAGAAATTCCATCTGTAGTGCTGCGTTCTTGCCTTCCCCACCTCTGTTTCCTTGCGCGCACAAGGAGCCGAGAGAGCAGGCCTCCGGAACCTCGTCCTTCTCGTGGTCCTGCTCGGGACAGAAGGCCGATAAGGTTTTTGGGGACCGTTCTCACGCTACTGCTTGAGTTCTTCGTCCCTAGATCGTTGAGAGGAGGCGCCTGTACATCTACACGGCATCGACGTTCGACTGCATCGACCTCTACACTGCATGAACGCTTCTCTGCAACAACTTGTGATCGTCTACATCAACCGTCATGGCGGCTGAGAATGTGCAAGTCATTCCTCCGCCGGCGCCGGTGCCTGCGCCTGTAGTGGCTGCGGCTCCGGCTCAAGGGTATATTTGTTTATACCGTGCTTTTGTCCTATTGTTTTTCTGTTCATTAGCCTTTGCGTATGAGATAGATATTTTTATATCTAGTACCTTTGGTTTTCAACTGAAAACTGGCAATTGTTTAATTATGATTTACATAAATTTGTGGATTAAAATATTAAGAAAATTCCTAATATTTTCAACACTCAATTCGACGATTTCATAGCCTTTGCCCCTCAATTCGTTGCTCCTTCGTAAATTGGCATTGAACCAACCAATTTCTTCGTTTTTCTACCATTTCTCCATAATATACCTCAGGGAGCTAAATGAAAAAACCAGAATGCCCTCACTCCAAAATCGCACTGCGCAGTGCCTAGATGGGATTAAACCGGCTGGATTAAACCGAACTGCTCATTTTCTTTTCTTCCTCCTGGCTGCTGGCTGCTAGGGTTCATGTTCCTCACTCCTTCATGTGCCGCTAGGAGATAGGGTTCAAGCCCAGTCCCTCTCCTTCCCATGTTCTTGCGACGGAATGGCTTCTTCGCCTGCACTCCTCTATTGTTCAGTCCCGGTTTGGTCTATGCAGTGAGCAGCAGCTCAGTCCAGCGAGCAGAGGTTTAATCCAGCCGGTTTAATTCCCATCCAGGCACTGCGCGGTGAGATGAGTGGGAGGGCATTTTGGTCTCTTCATTTAGCTCCCCAAGGTATATTATAGAGAAATGGCAGAAAACAAATAAATTGGTTGGTTCGGTGTCAATTCACGAAGGAGCAATGAATTAAGGGGCAAAGGCTGTGAGGTCGACGAATTGAGGGGCAAGAAAAGAAAATTCCCTAGGAACCCCGCGTAATTTCTCATACCGTGTAACTCTAGAGACTTCTCAACCCCTCTGTCCCTCGCCTAATTCTTTCACGTCTTAAACATCGCCGATAATCTCCGTATATCTCCCCTTTATATTCGTCATCCCCTCTATCCATCCCTCTAAATTTTTTTTCACAATATATGCTACACTAAAACATTCTTTTCTTCCAAAGTCTCTTTACGTCTGCTACAATATATTAGATGCTCTTATTCTCAAAGTCCACAAATCCCAAATCCTTAATCTAATTTCTCCATTCTCATCCTAAGTACAAATTGAATCATGCAGTAATTATCTGAGCTGGCCCGGCTCCACAACAACACACAACTCGGCCGCATCAACGAGCTACTCCACCCTAGCTAACATGCACCCCTCCCTCAAGATAGAATCGTATATGTGGTTCTACTTGCACCGCTAGCTCCCCAAGTTTATATGGATGAAAATGAATCAAGTTTAAGCTAACCAAAGCCTCGGTTCAAGTTCCTTCCGACCAAGCTAGCTCAGCTCCAATTCATGACGGGCTTGAGCCGACTCGCACTTGATTGTCGTTGCTTGTCGAAGGAGGCGTTGCCCAAGCTACCAAATAGACGACTAAAATCTAGAAAAGATGGTAGCCATGAGAGGAAGCACATAGGGAAAGGCGGGTGGCGCTACCTTATTGGGTCTTCCTTCTTGAGGCAACCTTCCCGTTGTCTTCCCTCTGGTGGAGGGCATAGGCAATCTGCATCAAGGACGACACTACCTCGAGAGAGATCACGGCCACACGGAGGGCGGGTGGGGGGACACCCTCTAGGCTCTAGTAGTGACAATCAAACCTAGAGGATGGGTGGATATCACCACAAGAAGGTTAAGAACAGAATGAAATTTCCATATCGATTCTATATAACAAAGGGCCTAATAGGCCGTCCTCCGGTGCGTCCACGTCGACGCCTCCGTGCGCGCCTACTTCCGCACCGCCATGTCGGCGAAATAACCAGGGCCATTCAATCACGATCGGCAATCGAATCCGGCCATCCATTTATAATTATTATTATTATTATTATTATTATT
>SPJY01003720.1:1461097-1581474 GCA_005191435.1 Raddia distichophylla
TATATATATATATAGAGAGAGAGAGAGAGAGAGAATAGCTAGCGTAGACTGGAGTCTATGGATCCCTCCGTAAACTTCGACGGGTTTTTCAAATTCGAGAACTTTAGTAACCGTTGATCTTGTTCATCTTGTCAAAACATAGCCACCAACCAAGTTTCGTATTTTTTCAAATTTGTTTGCTATTTGTTTTCTAATTTTGAAAATCAGTTTTTTTTTTATGCTCCACGACTATTTAGAAGGCGGATCATTTCCTTTCGCCAAATTCTCAACAAGGCGGATCAATTGCTCAGGTGGTCTTTGGCGCTATCTTTCGCGTCGGTGCCCATGGTTCGAATCCCAGCGGCTCAACCTTTTTTCCTTTTTTCCCTTTTATCTTCTACTCCCTCTGTTCCAAATTATAGTTCGTTTGACTTTTTTGACACCAAGTTTGACCGGCTCGTCTTATTCAAAAAATTTCAGAATTATTATTTATTTTTACTATGATTTCGTTTAGCATATAATATATTTTAAGTATGAGTTGGAATTTTTTGAATTTTTGCAAATTTTTTGAATAAGACGAGCCGGTCAAACTTAGTGTCAAAAAAGTCAAACGACCTATAATTTGGGACGGAGGGAGTACCTTCTTTCTACCACTCTTCTCCATGCTAGAGCATCAAGAGCACGTTGCTCAGTTGGTTCCCATATGTGTACACACCCAGCGGGGTTCGAATCTCAACCGCCCCCATTGTGGTTCCTTTTTATCTAGTTTTTCCTAGCCCCCCCCCCCAAGGGGGCCTTCTTCGCCTTCCACCTAAGCTGCGTAGGAAAGGCCCAAAGCCAATCCCAAGGAACAGTAAAGCTTCATAGGATCTTTCTGTCCAGGTGCAGGTGGTCTCAAAGCCAATCCCAAGGAACAGTAAAGCTTCATGGGATCTTTCTGTCCAGGTGCAGGTGGTCCGCATCTTCACAGACATGTTGAGCCTTCCTTTTTCCAGTACTCTTAGGATGCTAAGATAAAAAAAAAAAAGACCGCGGAATGTGTCAAAACAACTAGCAATGGTCATAATATCAGGGTAAGGTCCATAAACAATTTTAGATTTTTTTATGATGCAAAAAAAGAAAAAACTAAAAATCTATTATAATAGCATGATGAGGTCCATAAAAAGAGGTGTCCATTTCTAAGAATTTTAGGTTTAGTTCAGAGATGAATCAAGAAATAAGTTATTATTTACTTTCGTTCTATCTTTTTATGGCCAACTAAATAAATTCTTTTAAGACCAAACCTTACACATTCTTTTCTTTCGTTCTAGCTTGTTGTGGACAACTAAAAAATTCTTTTAGGACCAAAATTTTACAAGATAGAACCATTCTTTCATGGTAAAGGTCATAAAAAAAAATTTAGACATTAAAATAAAAAACAAAAAAATTCAAAATATGGAACCCTAACTACAGTTTCATGAAAGGGCCCATAAAATGATTTAGTTGTTAAAGATAAATAAGTTTTAGTAATAATGAATTAAGAATAATGAATTAAAAATGAGTGAAAGAAATTTTGTTGTGAGAGTATAAAAATATTTACTATTTTTTTAGCAGTCACAAAAAATGAATTAGGAAATGCGTTGTTACATCGCTTTATCTGTTGACCTTTTGGTGAGCATCAGATACTTTTCTAAGTACGATAAGCATATAATACTTTTGTATGATTTAGTGTTTAGAGTGAAATAAAAAATGAATGCAGGGTTTTGTATATGAACCCAAAACCTTAAACCCTAAACCATATAATAATTTTGAATGATGAAATAAAAAATCCTAAACACTTCGTTCTACCTTTTGTACTTAGACTAAAAAATCTAGGAAGTCGAACTATTATTGAATTGAACCGTAATTTCATCCTAAGATTCCATGAAAAGATTTAAATATTACAACGAAAACATAATAAATAATGTAGATAAGGAATACAAAAAAGACTGAAAAAAATATAAATAAAGTTGAAAATCAATGGTCCATAGAATAAAAAATGAAAAAGAGGCTTAAAATGGAACCATAATCATGATCGCATCATTTAGACACTAGAAATAAATAGGTTTCACAAAATATATTACATCATTTATCTGTTCGCCTTTTGCTGAAAAATCTTTAAAATTTTAGCCTCTGTAGTTTAATGGACTAATGATTAGAACCTGATCAAAATAAAACTTTGTTATTTCTTTAGGTTGATTCTTTATCACTGAGATCAATCGAGCGGCGCACCACACGTACACTTCCACTGCTAGTATTCGTACATGTGAGATTCATTAGATTCGTCCTAAGATATATTATTTTTTTTGAGAAAGCCCTAAGATATACATAACTATGTGTACATGTGAGGAAGCCACAATCAGAACCTTGCGGATAGGGGTGGAAACAAGCAAGCTCGAGCGAGCCAGCCTTCGGCTCGGCTCGCTTCTTTACCGAGCCGAGCCGAGTCGAGCTCGGCAGGGTGTCCGAGCTGGAAACTGGGCTTGGCTTGGCTCGTTGGAAGCTCGTGAGCGCTCGCGAGTCAGGAAAAATATTAGTCTCCCAACCTTCTAACACATTAAACATTAAAAAATATAAGTTAGCATTGTACATATAAGTATCAAAATAACTTGTGCATGTATATTTGGGCTTTGGACTATTTTATGTACCTTTTGGCAATAGGATATACCATTTTCTAATGGTTAAGAGATGAAATAAATAGCGGTAGCATGTAAACGAGCCAAAATAAGCCGAGCCCGAGTGAGCCAGCCTCTGGCTCGGCTCGTGCTCATTTACAAACGAGCCGAACACGAGCTGGGCTTTTACCGAGCCAAGCCCGAGCAGCTCGTGAGCTTTAAGCTAAAGTTCCAGCCCTACTTACGGGTTGGGCATATGGGACGACTGACGAGTGGCTGGGCATATTTTCGAACGAGCAACAAGATAAAGGTTTCAGAACACGATACTATTTAAAATATGAATTTCAAGATTTACCGTCCTTGTCCGATTGACCCGTCATAGGCACATACTATTCAGGCACACAAACTGTCAAGTTCTTACATGAGCTGAAAAGTATTCACTCGTAGTCATTGGCAAACAAGAGCGAAAGTTCCTTAGCTTGGCTGGAGACGAACGCGCTTCGGCAGTGAAGTCTATTACAACTACATTGCTTGCCACAAGAAGAATGATAAAAAAATTTGAAGAGGCCACGAGGGTATACACGCAATCAAGAATTCAAGATTCACGGCAATTTTCCATAACAGCAGAAACGTGAAGGAACCATCCTCGCCCACATGCTCCACAAATGGCACTTTCTAGTTCCTAGTTCTTCCACAAACTAAGATGGATAGAGTCATGGAGCGCAACATGACAAGGAGCACGTCGCAAACACATAACACATTTCGATATTACCATCAATTCGCAATCGCGGCAACCACTATCATATCACGAGGATAAACTCCAAAAGGGAAAGCTGCTGATGGCTTTGTGCGCTTGGTGTATAGGTTGTTTATAGGAAAGCGTCCTTCTCGAGCAGCTTGACAACCTCATCCTGATTGTTGAGCTTGGCCACCTCGACGGGGGTTTTCCGATCCAGATTTTGGAGAGTGCTGCGAAGCATTTCGACGATTTTAAATGCAGGCAAGGATTGGAGACTATCATATTTAAGAGAGAGCGACTGATTTAACATACACAGCAGCGCCATGCTTTAACAGAAGATCCACCATATCCTTCCGACCATATCCAGCAGCATAGTGCAGTGGAGTGTTTTTATTCTTATCCACTGCATCCACTGCAGCACCTGCCTCTAGAAGGATTTCTGCGCATTTCAACTGAGCAAACGAACTCAACCCAATTAATTACCACTAGTCAATGCCTAAAAAATTACCACTAATTAAGATAAGTAATATATGCAAATTGAATAGGATGAAATGCATCACTCCAGCTAGAATGGCCAAAGGATCTACTTCTACTGACCATGCAGCAACCAATTGTGGTCGAGATCATATATATTGTAAAATTTAATGGTAGGCTTGTAGCTAGTCATCAGCAGTGAAATGCAGCAGTTAAGGATCAATACATGTGAAGACATTGCTTGCAGCAAAATGCTAGGAAACACTCATTTTATACAGCACATAGTACCAACTCAAATTGGCTGAGATAAAAAAAGGCAACCAACCTAGGGACTATTGGCCAACACCTGGAATGTCAACTTACGATGAAAAATAGAAGAACCAAGACAAAGCAAAACGTGGAAATGAAGCAGAGTTACCAATAACATTTCACATTAGTCTGCATCTGGCATCATTTGTTTCAGTTTTAAAAAGTTCAGCAGATGCACTCACCTCACCATAGCCACAAGCAAAATGTAAGGCCCTTCTTCCCTCTGCATCTTCTTCATCCTTGTTTGCTCCACCATCTAAAGCTTTCTTCAGAGCCTGTGGTGTTTCAAGTTGCAAATGCAACATTTTATAAAAATAATACACAGCATTTAAGGATGTCCACACATAAACATTTGACATTGGTATCAACGATAACTAATGCAAAGCTCAGGAAAAATAGTCAGCTATAATGAAAAGCGTAATACTGGTAGTGAAATGTTCCTGCTCATATGTTAACCCCAGGTTCTTCTATTGCAAAGAAGAACATGGCGCATTTGCAGGATCCACATGCACAAAAAGAGTTTTAACTTGCGAGCAGCCTTTAGTAAAACAGCTAAGATGGCTTTTTTTCATAAGCATGTGCCTCATAAGCTATAACTAGCCCAAGAAGTTAAATATGAATGACGTACAAATATCTAGGGAAAGCATGTCCTAGACGTATGCACCAAGATTGTTGTGCTTAATTGCAGATGGAGGCCTTGCTGTATATTAAACAATACTTGGTGCAATAGTGATACATCTGGTAAACATCCTAGGTCAGCACATAGCTACACATTGCTGCGAAGAAACTAATATGATCAATACCAAGACAATGGGCAAACCAATTCAGAGCACAACACAAATTGATAGTCAAGTGCTGTAGTCATTTAACTCCATTACCTCTGCGTCACCAACGCTGGCAGTGTGATGGACAATGGATTCATCATCATCCCCATCATCATCTTCCGTTTCTTCTGGCCCAGAGAGTGTAGTAGAAGAAGCAGCATCTCCTGGAAAGTTGATTGACATAGCCTGGCCAATCTTTTGAAGAACCTCAGGGTCATTCCAGTACCTAGATTAAGTAAAGAAATCTAGCTTAGAAATTTTAAATCCGCACATCAGATCTCAGTACTGGTATACAACACGTACTTCACCATTGCAGAAGGACCACCATTTTCTATCTCGTCAAGGATCGGTTTCAAAGACGGATCTTCCTTGATACGGGCCATTCGCTCTTCAAGCTGCTCCTTATGAGCTGGGCTTGTCATGTTCTCGAGCATACTGGACATACCAGGATCCTATCGTGCATGGAAGAAAACTTGAAGGAAAACAGTTTCCAAGATAAAACTTTTGAGCCAAGAGGGAAACAAAACATGGTACCTTCATAAGAGCATTCCCAAGTCGCTCTGCCATCGATACAAACTGTGGGTTTTGCATGACTTGTTTCATAGTTTCCATGTACTGTTGAGGATCCAATGGAGGAGCACCCTGTTCCCCAGTAACCTGAGCACTTTTCTGAAGCTGCTCAGCCATCTGGTTGAATACAGGGTCACTCGCAATTTGCTCTGCCATCTCTCTGATAGATGGATCCTGCACACAACAAAAACTAATTTATACATGTAAGAAAAGAATACAGTACAGCTGATACAATGAACAGCAGAAAAAATGTTTCAGGATTTCAGCCAGGTAAAAGCCATTAAAATTTAAAAATGTGATGATTTACCAAAACATATCATGGCCATAGGAAGAAAACGTACATTGAGCAAGCTGTTCATAGAGGAGAAATCAAAAGGGTTGGGAAGGCCTGCATCTGACGATCCCTCTGATTTCAAATTTTTTTTCTGGTCTGAAAGGTAATTGAGCAGACAACAAAAGAGCACGTCAGAGGATATACAATTTATGCACTAGAAATAAGCGACGAACTATCCATGCTTATTTCATCATCATAGAAGTGAAGGCACAGGCAGTAAGGTGCTGCCTATCAATCTTAACATGTGGCAAATGGCGATTTGATGCGCAAGATAATAGAAATTCTCTCAAAACCTCAAACCATAGCTATATCGTACACCAGCCGCAAGTGAGGTGGTTTTGTTTTGTTTTAGAGATAAAATTAAAAACACCTAGACATGCCTTGCGCACAATCATAGCCACTAAGCAAGCAAGCATCATTGCCTACTCGGCTACAATTCCATCAACATCATGCCAGGTAGTAGCTAATTGCAATTCAAACACTAGATGAAGCAATCAAAGAATAAGAGGACAACTGTAATGTAACATTCGATTCGAAACCTACGCATCAGGATATAAACCTTAGATCAATCAAACACGCTGATTCCATCCCCCTAACCAAAGGCGACATCACCCCCGAAAAAAACACCAATCAAACACGGCCCCATCACAGTGATCTAAACCGATCCCTGCCAACCAGACACACCAATTCGCATGCCAGAAGGAGCAACGATCCCAAAGCTACAGAAGCTGATGCAGATCTAGCAGAGTCGGGATCATCAATCAGCCAGAAGTAAATAAGAAATCCGTGTGAGAGAAAATAAAAACCCTGGAAACAGCGGCGCGGGTCATCGCGAATTTACCAGAAGACATGGCGGGAAGAGGACGGATTGGCGCGGCGGGCGGCGCGAGAGAGTCTCGCAGGCGCGGCGAAGTGGCGGCGAAGGCAAGTGCCCGGAGGAGGAAGAAAGCCTCGTGGCCTCGTGCGGTCTGGAAGCGAAGAAGAATGGGGGATTTTCTCCTGCGAACCTACGATTCTTCGGAGGAAAATGCTCGTGATTTTTACACGTGTATCCGCGTCAGCAGCCGCTGTCACACCTGGACACGAACCAGACTTTTCAAACTACCTCGAGAAGTCAGCTTATATATATTATTAAAAAAAAGATATCAGAAGATAACCCAAAATCTTCGAAATTCTTAAACAAAATACTCAATATCCCAAACGTTTTTTTGGATAGTGGAGTTCGGCAACGGATCCTATGCAATCAGGTATCCCGATGCAATCTACAAATCGCAGCCGTCACAGCGGCATCCAACAGTCCACCCGAAAAAGAAGCAAGCCAACACGATTTCCTCCGAGCCGAGCCAACTTTCAACTCCCGTGGGCGCACGTTTCATCCCCTAGTCGAGCCACAAAAAAATCCCCTCGTCCTTAGGGCTCTCCAGCGAGCGGCGGCATCCTCCCGTCCCATGACCGCCGGTGGACTGCCTCTCCCACGAGCAGTATGAGATGCGCCGGCCGCCGCCGTCTCTCACGACGCCGTCGTCCCAGTAGCAGCCGAGCAGCCGTTCCTAGGGTTGCCACGCCGCCGCCGCTGTCTCTCACGGGCATGGGAGTAACCGTTCCTAGATTAAATTCATGTGTTTGGGACTCAGAGACTAGTGACGAATTTGAGACACAGTGGAATTCTATCATTTGTGACTTTGACCTTAGTGGGAATGAGTGGTTGGCCAAAAGGTATCGTATTCGTGAATTTCGGCTGCTCGGCTGCTACTGGGACGGCGGCGGCGGCGTCGTGAGAGACAGCGGCGGCCGGCGCATCTCGTACTGCTCGTGGGAGAGGCAGTCCGCCGGCAGTCATGGGACGGGAGGACGCCGCCGCTCGCTGGAGAGCCCTAGGACGAGGGATTTTTTTGTGTCTCGGCTAGGGGACGAAACGTGCGCCCGCGGGAGTTGAAAGTTGGCTCGGCTCGGAGGAAATCGCGTTGGCTTGCTTCATTTTCGGGTGGACTGTTGGATGCCACTGTGACGGCTGCGATTTACAGATTGCACCGGGATACCTGATTGTACAGGATCCGTTGCCGTGGAGTCCACCTAAGTTTAAGCTACTGCAACTGCAAGTCTTCATCCCTTGCATCGTTGCGAGTGATTTTTGTTTTGTTCTGTACTCTTTGGATTGGCTATCCTAAACAAAATCGTTGAATTTCCAAACGTTTTTTGGGCGGTGGAGTCCACCTTATTTTAGTTTAAGCTATGTTTAAGCAAAGCAGCAGGTGATTTTGTCTCCACCTAAGTTTAAGCTACCGCAAGTTTTCGTAGTTGGTGATTTTGTGTTTTTTTTCCCTGTACCCATAGGATTGTTGGTCGTTGCTATGTCAAATTTGGGAGCCTATCGTTTTCTATTATGTACTTTTAGTATATAATAGATGTATTTTAATTTTTATACTTCCAGTATGGAATATGGTATTCATTTTTAAGATTTATATTTATCAGATATGTTCTATGCTATATACATTAATAAGTAATGTTTATTTGGTATGTTATAGCGGTATGTTATATCAGGCAAAATCAGTAGCGAACTTGAATTTGAATGATTCCTGACTATTTCATTGATGCTGATAATTTGTGCCAGCTAGCAAAAGTACAACGATGTATCTTATGGTTTTCTTTTAAAAAAAGGGAATATTATCAGCATAGTGATAGACCAAACCAACCATGGCGATGTAACTTTGATAAACATGCACGTAGACCAGTTAATGGAGTCAAATCCACCCCACACCCCACCCTAACCCATAATTGCCACCCGAACCCAAACCACATTTGAAATCCCTTGAACCCAACCTTACATACTAAATATGGCAAAATAGTTTTGGAGCAAACAGATATTCTACTCTTAACGTTTCAACACCACTGCATATTTACATTATTATTGAAAGGACTTTGCAGCAAATTATACAGCTTGTACCATATAGTGATTCATATCACACGCAAACACAGCTCAATGTGATGGGAGGCAACAAAAGGATTGGGTATTCGAGCACAAGAATTTTGATGCAATCAAGGCAAGCACTATTATGCGTTATCAGCTGGGCCATGGTAGTTTCTCCTCCTCAGCTGGGACTCAGGTGCAGGCTGCTGGAGGAAAATCTTGGTAGGATCATTTGGGTCGACATAACTGCAAAATATCCAAGGATGTGAGTTCACAGTGGTCAGTGGAGCAGATGATATAAATCAAGAGCATCATAAACAGTTATTAGATTGGGCACTCACGCATGACGCATCATATCATTAACAGGAGTTTGTGCAGCTTGCAGAGGGTCCACACGTGGTGCGTTAGCAGCAGACTGAGCTTCAAACTGATTGTAGCGTCGCACAGATTCAATCAGGTTCAGGAAGAGAGGAACAAAAGTACCACAGCCTCCTTCCTTGAACAAGATCTTGAAAGTGTGAGTCGAGTACAGAGCTCTATTCTGGTTGTCTGGAACAACCTGCATTGGAATTTCCAAGGTTATTGCTGTACGGGATATGTCATGTGTATGCTCGTGTGTAGTGTTTCATGATACTCACTGGCTCGACAAATCCAGAGATGTTATTGCAGTGAAATATTGGCTGGTTGAATTTCTGACCATGCACGTACAGCTGCAAAGAATTTGCCAGGCATGAGCATTTATATATTTCATCAACAATTGTTCCAATAAAAGGGATAGTAATAGACAAATTTCAGAATGGTATGTATTACTCACCAGGGGCATATCAAAAGCAAAGAAGTTCCCAACAGGCTTGCTGGCAACAAATACCATCCTTATATTAGAGAGGTAAATGGTTCCCTTTGCTTTAACATGACCACCAGGAGCTCTGAGAACAGGCAAAGCAACCATGGAAGATAGAATCAGTCAGCTCATCTTGCCCCAAGCAGTGCTTAATAAGATAAATTTTTCAATACAATTACAGGTGAGAGTCTTCTATAACGACCAAAGCATTCATCATCTAACCCTAGGCTGCATAATACTGAATTACTGAAACGCTCAATTGCACACATTTGCAACAGAAAGCTCATAATCTTATCACCATGTTTAAGATATATATTGTTTCCAAATCCTAACCATCATGGAATTTAGCATTTTTTCCCCTTTACCCATTTTTCTCATAAAAAAGCTCCCCACCAAATGTTCAAAATTCTAAAGCAGTAGATAATGCATAGAGAAAAAGCCATACGGGATGAACAGAAGATGCCATCCAACACAATCGCCCCGCCCCCATCCCTAAAAAGCCAGACTTGCGAGATGCCGCAGTGGATGGCCGCTGCGCCGCAAAATCACCCTGACCCTGCCGGAGAGCTCGATTTCGGGTCACCACGCCCGTCGTGCAGGTGCGTGCCGCCCGGAATTTCACGAGGGCGAATCATGAAGCTCACATCCTCTTCAATCCAATCCCTAGCCTTCCCCCCCTTGAAACCTAACGTAATCCCAAAATCCCACCATCCAGAACGAAACAATCGCAATCTGGTCGCGGTCCCCGGCAAACTATAATCCGTTCCGGCGCGGCAAAACCGTGAAGGAGATGATGCAGGGCGGAGAGGCGCGGGTGGAGGAGAAGGGGGGGAACGAACGAGGGGATCTTGTCGACGTGGAACTCGACGCCGTCGCGCGCGAGGACGAACATCTCGCCGTAGAAGGGCACCGGCATCCCGTTCCCGAACAGCTGCGGGTTCTCCGCCATGGCTGCCCCCCTCGCCTGTCTCTCCTCGCGAGCTCCCGATCGACTAGAGCCCTGCTCCTTCCCCCCCGCGTCGCCGCCGATTGCCAGACGGAGAAGACGACTCGAGAAACCGTGGACGGTTTGGCGATTTGGCACGCGATTCCGACTCCCTTGCAACCGGCGGTGGGTGACGTGGGTCGGGTCGGTTAAGTGGGTTTTTTTATTGGATGGTTCGAGGGAAGGCCGGAGAGTTCCAGACTGGCCGAACCGACGGCCTGCCGGCCCTCTGCTGCCAAGAGAATGGTGTTGTAAGGACAATAGAAGAAACTAGCAAGGGTCAGTGCGTCCAATGGCGTGCCACTGCATGCCGTTTTATATATGAGAAAATAAAAATGTATCACAAAACAAACAAATAAAAAGGTATTATACCTTTTGTATGTTGTTCCTATTTTTATTTTTTTAAAATTAATATGTGATGTATAATTTTTTAAGGTCATTATCATTACATTGTGTTGCCTTTTCGAAAGCTTTTTTCGCATAATTTTTTAAGTGGCCACAAAAGTTAGAATAAAAGAAAAGAATGAATTATTTCATAATACTGGATCATAAATGTTTTAAAAATTGCTATATCTTTTTCGTGACAATCTGCATGAATACAAGCTTTTTAAATTATAGTTATAAATTTCAAAAACTTTTTATTTCTATTATTTACTAATTAATATTGTAGAATTTAACATTTTTAATGTTTAAATTTATTTATGCACCCTTACCATAAAATTTTGTCTGCATTTTGGAAAGTTTTAAATTTTTCATGGCTAAAATTCATTTATGGATCTCACCATGTTTTTTTGTTGTTTTTTTTTAATTTTATGGCATGCTTACAATTTTTTTGGTTTTTTCGGTTGACATGGAAATGCATTTAAGATTTCTAAAGTATTTCTAGGATTTTTTTTGTTTTCTTGAATTTTTTAAAATCTTTCTACTATTTTTAATTCCTTCTATAGAATTTAACAATCCTAATGCTTAAATTCATTTATGAACTTTGCCATGATTTTTTAATTTTGTTGTGCGCTCTGGTTGTGACATGTGGCAACCGTAACAAGTGGAAAAAAGCTAAAAAAATGGGTGAGAGAGTCAGGAGTCAAACCCGCGACCTTCTCTTTCTCAAATAATCTAAGAGACCAACTGAATAGTGCATGGTTTGTGGTGGGACTCGAAACCAGGACCTTCGATTTGAATGCTATCGTAGTAAACCAACAAGCCAAACAGCTTGCATTGTTGCAACTTCAACCGAAAATTTTGTTTTATATGTAAGTTTTGAATGGACAACTAGATTGAGTCGATGGACGCCATCGTGCGCGATCAGACCGGCGCGGCGTTCGATACTGAACAGAGCAAACATGATACCATCTCTTTCTAAAAAGGCAAAGAAAATGATACTCCGTCCATGGGCAAATATGACCCAGTTTTGATGTGTATAAAAGTTTTAGGTGGTGACAAAATTTAAGAAAAGAGAAAAAATAACTTATACAAGCGTGACTAGTAGGAGTGGCAACAGGGCCAATCCCCGGCGGGGGATGACACCCCGTTCCCGTCCCCAGCTACCCAAAAATCCCTCGCTCTCCGTCCCCATCCCTGGTCTTGGGGACGATCCTTCCCGTCCTTGTCCTCGTTCAGGTGACGGGGACCTAACGGCTCCCCATCCCCGCTAAATTGCATTGTGGTTTCTGGTTTCGGTGGCTCTCATACCTGCACGGTTGGATGCGCCATCACCAAAGCTTACTGCCTGCAGGACATGCTGCTGAGCTCGCCACCTCTAGGAAGCGCTGTTGCCAGTGCTCGCATACCTACAAGGTTTCTCTACATGCATCAATCAATAAAATGTACAAAACCGTGTTTGCGTCGCTCGCGCGCGACACGTGTCTTGCCTCCCCACCCAACGAGCCCTCACATCGTTCGCGAGCCGTCCGATCGTTCCTGGGATGAGATCCAGCCGTCCATATTAGACCAACCTTTAAAAGCATTTTTTGTGCGTGCTTGGCCAAAGCGGTGCGCGACCTGACGAGCTGGCTAGCTGCGCGAGCCCCCGCCCAGCCGACGAGGGTTCGAGCCCCCCCGCTCGGCCGTTGAAGCGCGCATTTTTCGCGCACTGGTTGCGTACGCACGCGCCTGTGGCTCGCACACTCGCGTTTGGTTCGCAGTAGATACGACCGTTTTTTTTTTTCTCCATTTGGTGTCAACGGGCCACTGGCCCGTCTGCTCTGCTAGTTTTATTTATCGTTGGATGTGTCAAGATGATCGCTTGGTCAAGTCAGCTTTTTAAAAAAAATCCCTAAAACTAGAAAAAAAAAAAACAATCAGACCCTCTTCACCTTCCTCTTCTTTCTCCCTATCACCCCGCTGAGCCGTCTGGAGGTAGACGACCGGACATGGAGGTTGACAGTCACTTAGCCGGCCATAGATAAGAGGGCGAAGAAGAGAAATCAAATGTTTTTGGATGGAA
The DNA here is from genome assembly GCA_005191435.1 of Raddia distichophylla. Lineage (NCBI taxonomy): Eukaryota > Viridiplantae > Streptophyta > Magnoliopsida > Poales > Poaceae > Raddia > Raddia distichophylla. The sequence goes on from SPJY01003720.1 coordinate 1,474,140, forward strand.
GTTGAATGATATTTTTTAAAAAAACATATAAGAAAAGAAAATACATACATAAAGTAGCGGTGGAAATGAATAACCGCAGTACCTTACTTGAAAACTTCTCCTTCAGTTCTCAATACTTCATCCAAAAAGATCTACCATATCTTTATATGCAAGCTCAACAGCATCTAATCGGCTGCGTAGATTTTGAATAAGAAGCATTCACAATACAGCCGCAAGTAATCAGTCACTGATGCAGACTCTTTCATAGCACAAATACAACTCTGAAACTAAAGCACTAACATCAAACAGAAAATACATAAGCTAAGTAAAGCACAAATACAATTCTGAAACTAAAATACCAGCATCAGATAGAATACAGAAGCTAAGCAATGGCACGTGTGTATGCTCTTTTACTTTCCTACTTGTATGGATTTTGCGAGCGACACCAACACGACCACTAAGGCGGCAGCAGGCGAACAAAGTTACAGGCTTCTTGTATATGCATCAGGGAAAGCATGCCTGTGCAGCCATGCCAAGGTGCGAAAATTTCTCTTGAGACATGAATTGTACCGAGGGCGTTCGTACCCACGTTATGACCAGCATAATGAAGCACAAAGCAATCGACTGTCATCCGCGTTATGGAATCTCATCCTGGTGGTACAGGTACAGGCCAAATCCAAACCGTGCGCAGGCCTTGCAGAATGCTGCTTCCTCCGCAGCTGCAACAGCGTCTTCGTTACGGCCCTCATGTACAGGTGCTGTGCCTGTGGCCTCTCTGTATGCCTAAACCCACATAAACACAAGTATTAGGGTTTATTTTTTGAGAGCAAGTATTAGGTTGTTGACCTAGCAAGAAAAGTAGGCAAATTACTTTCACGGAAAAAGAACAGATACCTCTCCATCTGTTCCTCTTAGTATCACCCGATAGACCACAGTCACAGTTCCATTGTCAGAATAAATAACACTACGAACTTCTCCACACCAACCTGGAAGTATCAATAATCAATCACTTCTGTTAACACAGCACAGCTTTTGTGTTCGGTATTCCAAATTAAGGTACTACCTAGTAGCAAGATGTCATGGCACGTACACCTGGGCATGGACAGCGCTCATGTCTAGTCTGTCATGTGAGGCTAAAAAACACTATTTTAGGTTCTGTATAGCAAGTTTAATTCAGCTTTAGGTGGACATTTGTACTTGATTTTGCTCGACATAGATTGTGACGTAGTAAATATGCAACTTTTATACGCTGAAGTCATTTTACACATCTGGAAGCACCATCTGAGCTTAGAACAGAAGTACAGTCCACCAAAGTTCGTCTCCACAAAAAAATAAACATCCGACCATATGTAAGCATAAAAAAATTGGAAATCTTAATTGAAATTTACCTGGTGCATAGAAGCTCAGCATTCTGTTGGCATGGTACCTGCACGATCAGATAACAACAGTATTAAGAGTAAATGCTAAAGTGTAAATTAAGGAAAAAAACATATTTGAAGTCCTAGTTGTGTCAGTATAGTATCAAACTGTAAATGATACGGTTGGGGGTCATTTTCACCAAGTTTAAGTAATCGATACTCCTTTAGACTTAAAGTGGGATATCAACCATAGTCAACTTGCACACAGGATGAGCCTACAATCATTCTTATTTAGAGACTACAAGGCTAGAAGAAGTGATAATCCTTAGCACTAATCCTTCACTCAATGCAGAAGTAATAACTAATCCTACAAGATCCACATCCACAATAGAAAAAAATGCTCCAGTATAATATTGTGAATTATATGTATTAAACTTAAAGATTGATGGACGTAGATAATACCACGTGCTGTTATCAGCTAACAATTACATACAGAGCTGCAATCATTTTTTTTAATCTGACATCTGCAGATACCATACACAATTACTTATTTACTTGCCCCCAAAAAGAGGTACATCCCATCGGTAACTCATGGTTGCGTGGCACTCTACTCTCCTATTATATTGAATGAGTATATTTTCCAACACATAAGAAAGAAAACTTATATCAAGCATTTTGACAACATTAATGTTATTATATAGTGATACACCCGCGGCACAAAGACACAAATGCTGCGCGTGGAACTGTAGCGCACGGTACTGCAGCTATGAACAATACCACTGTACTGTAGCACAGGATTGGATTAGTTAGAGGTTAGTTAGGATTGGATAGAGTTTTGAATTAGATAAGATCAGGTTGTTAGGGATGGGATAAGATTAGTTAGAGGGTGGTTTCTTAGGTGCTAAGTCTTTTATTCCTATAAAAGGGATGGTCATGTATCTTTCTTTAGCATCCAATCAAATGAATCAAAATTGAGAGTGGATCTCATAGGCGGTGGCTCCGATAACAGCCTAGGCGCTAGCTTCGACAACAGCTCGTCTTGCCCACGTCAAGAGCCGTATCAATTTGGTATCAGAACCGATCGATCCTCCTACCATGGCTTCTATGGAGGAACGGCTCACAAAGCTGGAGTTTGCTGTTGATGAGATGAAGGCATCGATGGCAAGGATCCAGACGATGGCCGTGGAGATAGCGAAAGCCTTCGGCGTACCGCCGGTGGTGATCTCTGGCACGCCGGAAGGGCGTTCTCTTGTGGAAGATAGCGACCACGACACCAAGAGCAACGTCGTCGATGACATCAAGCCTTAGGAAGGTGATCCCGCCGACAACGCCTTGGCGATTTCTTCTGGAGAGATGGTCCACAAGGTGATGAAGGTCCAACCAAAGCGATCTCATTGCACCCGGCCCATTGTCGCTCCACGTCTTCCTCTACGCCAAGCACACCTTCGGCAACCCTGGCGACTTCATCATCACCAGCCGAAGAACTGCGTGCTTGCTGGGCCGGCACGGCTACGTCGTGCGCATGGAGATGCGCTTCGGCTTCAGCATCGGCGTCGAAGCCTCAGGCGTTGTCGTTTCAACCTTGAGGACAAGGTTAATTCGAAGCGTGGAGTATTGATACACCCGCGGCACAAAGACACAAATGTTGCGCGCGGTACTGCAGCCATGACAGTACCGCGGTACGGTAGCACAGGATTGGATTAGTTAGGGGTTAGTTAGGATTAGATAGAGTTTTGAATTAGATAAGATCAGTTTGTTAGGGATGGGATAAGATTAGTTAGAGGGTGGTTTCTTAGGTGCTAAGTCTTTTATCCCTATAAAAGGGATGGTCATGTATCTTTCTTTGGCATCCAATCAAATGAATCAAAATTGAGAGTAGATCTCATAGGCGGTGGCTCCGATAACAGTCTAGACGCTAGCTTCGACAACAGCTCGTCTCGCCCACGTCAAGGGCCGTATCAACAAAATAAAGCTACTCAATTCACTAGCAAACTCCAATTTAACATTAGTAAAGCTAATCAATTCACTAGCAAACTCCAATTTAACACTAGTTAGTAGAGTTTCTGGTGCAATTGGTGCAACTATAATTTTATTACCTTTCTTGAACATGGTTTTATGCTATATAATTGTAATAATTATAATATCTATAAATGATTAATCTGCATCATTATAATTCGATCGACAAAAACAGGTGGCGTAGATCTTCTATTTTCTATCAATTAATGAGATAAATTTATAGGGAATTTACTCTTTCTGATTTAAGGTTTACTATGGGATTTTGTAGAACTCAATCAAAGGGGCTACGTTCAATGTAATTGGTTGTTTGTATGTATATAGATGTGCTTACATAACATTGTGAAGTTTTCTCAAATATATATATATATTTATTTAAAATACTAATGAACTAAAGGCCCCAGCTTCATTCAAAACTAGCATAGGTGCCTCGCCCCTTTTCCATTCTTTCCCCCTTCTTCTCCGGTTCCGGCCGTCGTGGGCATGCCGGCGAGCGAGCTCGAGGCGGCGGCGGCGGCGACGAGCTCGAGAGGCGGTGGAGCGGCGGCGGCGACGAGCACGACCGCGGTGAGGTTGAGGCGGCGACGACGACGACGAGCTCGAGAGATGCAGCGACGATGAGCACGGCCGTGGCGAGCTCGAGATGGCGGCGACGAGCACGGCCGCGGCGAGGTTGAGGCGGCGACAGCGACGACGAGCTCGAGAGGTGCAGCGACGATGAGCACGTCCGTGGCGAGCTTGACGACGACGGCGGGCTCGTGAGGCGCGGCGACGACGAGCACACGGCAGCGACGGCGTGCTCGATGCGGCGACAGCGAGCTCGGGAGGAGGTGGCGGCCGGGGCGAGAGCTAGCGCGACTAGGAGCGGTCGCCGCATCGAGCGGGAGCTAGTGCCAGCGGGAGTGGCCGCTGCCTCCAACGCCTCCAACGCCGGTTGTCGATGCCGCCGCCGCTCGCCGGTGTGCCCACGACGGCCGGAACCGAAGAAGAAAGGGGAAAAGAAAGGAAAAGGGGAGAAAATGGTAAGAAAATAGTGAAAATGGTGGAAATGGGGTGAAAATGGTATATAATAGGTGGTGGCATTGTTTGGGATGGCAAATAAGAGGTGGCAATCTGGGCAGTGGCAAATAGGGGGTGGTCACTCTTGGGGATGGCAAATAGACAATTTGGGGCTACGTTGAATGTAATTGGTTGTGTGTATGTATATAGATGTGCTTATATAACATTGTGAAGTTTTATTTCTCAAATATATATATTTTTAAAAAATACTAATGAACTAAAGGCCCCAGCTTCATTCAAAACTAGCATAGGTACCTCGGTCTCAAAAGTCAAAAGAATGATATGACAGCATGCATAGAAGTATCCCTAATCATTTTACAAATTCCAAAGTAAGAGTACCAGAATTAGCCAACTCTTTATACCACGAGAACTTTCCAGTCTGACCTTGTCTGATATCCATAACTCAATCAGCACATCGAACAACTGACCATTGACTTATATATATTCTCTCTTTTTTCTAACAAAGCTTGGAATGGGAGAACAAGTTACTCAAGCAACCAACAAGGCAGTAGCAGCAGCTTAAATTATAAACATTCAAATATATTTAGTATGCAGCGAGAAAACATCCAAATCCAATTGTATGAGTTCCATTTCATGACACCATGAAGTTTTTCAACAGCGAGAATAATGAACCAATGATGATATTGCCGTTTCAAAAATAGATGAACTATACAGTCTATTCAATTTAATGACAGTAATCCCTTCAAGTCAATTCTTATTATTTTTTGCACAGGCATACAGTCAGTGATTCAAATAGATGCAAACCAGGTCAGCTTCACAATCATTCTAATATATAATATCCTATACTAATCAATGGTCCCAAGCATGAAAGATAGAACAAATCATGGACTTCCAAAATTCTAAGGAAGGCAAAGATGAGTAAGAAAGCAATGGCAAAATGAATTAAATTGGTGCCACGGGTATAATTTCCTTGAGCTTTATCACAGTATCTATTCAAAGCAAAGCTCTTCCATCAAATGTGTTGGCCAGGGGTACTTTTTGATGGTCCAATCCAACAAATCCAATCCAGAAGCTAAACAACTGTACAAAGGAAAAGGTGGTAGCTCACTAGCTCAGTGGCTCCTAAATTATCAGATTTAAAAAAAATACACAGCAAAGTACCACCTTTAGCTTGCAACTAATATACTGTACTCAATGTCTACATCCCCCAAATTCCCACGAATCCCCGCAGCACATTTGTCCATCAATTCAAATGGTCGCTAATTTTCCTAGGCACAAATCGTCACACAGCAACAACAGATCGTGCAGCCTTCTGTACGACAAACACGCACTGACCAAGGGAGCAGCAGCAGCAGCACGGCCCGAAACAGATCAAAGCGAGCAAACAATGAACAAACGAGATGGCGGGGCGGCCGTGGGGTCGGTCGCGTGGCCACCACTCACCAGGGGACGGTGTTGGTGTCCGGGTCGACGATCTTGTCGGGGACGCGCTTGTTGAGGTCGCGCAGGATCTCGACGAGCGGCCGCGTCATGCCGGTGGCCTTGTCGAGCGGGACGACGTAGTTGGTGGTGGGCACCCCCTTCCCCGCGCCGCCGCCCTGCAGCTTCGCCGCCACGGACGCCCGCCGCCGCCGCCGCGGCAGCCCCAGCCCCAGCCCCACCGCCCGCGCGCTCCGCCTCGCGGCGGCGGCGGGCGCGGAGAAGAGGAGAGCGGTGGTGGCCGCGGCCTCCATGTCCCCCGCCCCCGCGGTTTGACCTCGGGGAATGCGCTGTTCCGCGTGCGCGTTCGCTGCCGCTGTGTCGCGGCCGCGGGCTCACGGCGCGGAGAGAATCGGACAACGGCGGCGGAGGAGGAGAAGAGAAGGCGAGAACGGGCGGGTTTTGGGCAGAAAATGGCGGGTTTTGGGTGGGAAATGGCCGACCGGCGACCGGGCGGGGGCGGATCCCAATCCGGCGGGATGGGGATGGGAATGGGGAATTGGGGATGGCGCTTTGGCGGCCGCCGCGCGGAGCCAACCACCTCGGCGTGGGCACGGCAGTGGCACCTACCCGGCTACCGCCGCTCCGCGCGCGGGCGTGTCACGCGAGACCGTGGCGGTGTGGCACCGTGCGAGCCAGGGACTAGGAGGCAGGCGAAAAGCACCGAGTTCAACTTCGAACAAGTTGACGGGAAAAAAGCGGCGGGTGTAGGCGGAGGCGCGGAGCCTGCACGTGGTTATCCATGGTGGTCAATCCTCTGCGCAGTTGCTCACCCACTGGCCATTGCCATGTGGGTCATAATTGCAACGGTGGATGAGCCTGATCCCGTCCCATGGTTCGGGGCACGGGTCACGGGCTCACGGCGCGCGACGGGGTGGCGGATATAGACGATGGATGGGCGAAAGGGGACAACGCCCTAGATCCATCCTTTTCTTTAAAAGCGGTGAGGTACGGCCTCCTCCTCTCAGCGTGACACGTCCCTGGTACTGTTACACTGTTCATGCTACAGTGCACATCCATCCTGGCCGTCCATTTTCCATCCTGGCCATCGCCGCCTCCCCTCCTCCCCGCGCCGCCTCTGGCCTCCTCCTCCCCGCTCCGGCCCGCGCCGCTCCGGTCGAAAAAAGAGACATAACCTGCTGGTTTAGTTGCAGAGAAATGTTGAGTCCTTATCTCAATTTTTCAATCTTTTTTGTAAATTTTTTAAAATAAATTATACCATATATACATGAAGTTGGCATGAGTTCTCATTTAGATATATAAAATCCGAGGCCGTATGCGAACTAGCCAACAAAGGGGTGAGAGAAGTTCGGGACGGAGGGAACGCGCATCCACTTGTTGGCGCGATCAAGCTAACGACGACGAAGATGGTAGAGGCGTGAGCGCTCCAGGAGGTGGCGGCTATTCAGCGAGGAGGGAGGAGGGAGCAAGATGGGAGAGAGGAGGGAGGGGAACCGGCTGGTGGTGGCAGGGAGGCGGTGTGCAACGACAACAGCAATGGGAAGCAGAGGCGCGAGCACACCAGGGGTTGATGCCGCCGTCGAGCTCGCTTTGCCTAGCCTGCGCCTTGGCATAGATGATGTCGACCGTTGCTTGCCCTCTACAGCGCAGCCACTTGCCATCACCAAAGCATGCGTCGTTGAAGAACTCGATGAGCTGATTCCGTCCCATGGTTCGGTGCACTGGTCACGGCGCGCGACGGGGTGGCGGATATAATAGACCATGGATGGGTGAAAGGGGACAACGCCCTATATTAGACTCTAAGAGCATTCCCAACAGGGGTATTATCAAGGCCCCATATCAGCACAGCACCAGCCAGCACAGCACCGACACTAGTCTGCTTTTTTTTTGGGCGCGTTTACTGTAACTACAATAGAATACCGAGCCCGCTGGGGATGCTCTAAGAGCATGTGCAGCAGCTGCCCCCATCAAGCTGCCTGCATCAACGGAAGATGGACAGTAGACTGCCCAAGCTGCATGCATGCTCTGAAATGGAAATTTAAATGCAGCAGGCGGGAAAACGATGCTATAGTGATTTACCAATTCTACTGGGCATACTCTTAAACGATCTCTATATTTTCCTATTTGACTCTTCGATGCATCTCTATATTTTCCTAACAACTTATTCTCTTTTTTCGAAAAAAGAGACATAACCTGCTGGTTTAGTTGCAGAGAAATGTTGACTCCTTATTTCAACTTTTCTATCTTTTTATAAAATTTTTAAAATAAATTATACCGTATATACATGAAGTTGGCATGAGTTCTCATTTAGATACATAAAATCCGAGCTAGGCCGTATGCGAACTAGCCAGCAAAGGGGTGAGAGAAGTTCGGGACAGAGGGGACGCACGTCCACTTGTTGGTGCGCTCAAGCTAACGACGACGAAGACGGTGGAGGCGAGGTGGCGGCTATTCAGCGATGAGGGAGGAGGGAGCAAGATGGGAGAGAGGAGGGAGGGGAACCGACTGGTGGTGGCAAGGAGGCGGTGTGCAACAACAACAACAATGGGAAGCAGAGGCGCGAGCACACCAGGAGTCGATGCCGCCGTCGAGCTCGCTTTGCCCAACCTGCGCCTTGGCATAGATGATGTTGACCGTTGCTTGCCCCTACAACGCAGCCACTTGCCATCACCAGAGCATGCGTCGTTGAAGAACTCGCGGCCCCTGCTTTGTTGCACGCCTGTGCCTAGGATGACGTCGATCCATCGCCTACATCTCATCGACCGCGTCGTCGCCAAAGTGCGCTGCAGCTAGAGAACCTACAGACCTATTCGAGAGGAGAAGGCGTGATATGGCCACGTATGCGGTGATGTAGCCATCACATCGCCAAACCACCTTGCACAAACTATTTTGGATCTGTTTTGAACAAAAGTCCAAACTTCATGTATACAAATACTTAGTTTTGAATTTTATGTATTTTAATGAGAAGTCAGGTTAACTCCCGTACCTACTACGCAATTTACTTATTTTTAAAATTGGATGTATTCATTATGAACAGTCTCTGCCGTTATACCTCATGCCGGTGAGTTAGTGACATGCAAGCTCTTCAGTCCATTCCGACTTGCATATGTGGACAAGAGAGGACGATGCAGCATTTGGCCTCAGAGCATCCCCAATAGACTCTCTATCCCACCCCTAAAACACTGTTGGGATGCTCTGACTATCGCTATGAATAAATGCAATATTGTTTTGCCTCAGCGCTTATTACAAGTAGCATTGCAGCAAGAGAAACCGGAGCTGCTTCCCTCGCAAAATTGGCGATATGATCAACGTCAAGTCCTCTCAAATGGGCGCGAGACAAAAAAATTTTTTGTTTAGATGCGGTGCTTACGTTACAGAATAGCGAAGAATTACATTTAGTTTTCGCAAAAAAAAATTAAGTTAATGCACTTATGCGTCTACTCTAACGTTCCATCAAATCCTACAACACTATCTCTCAATACCTTCCGGTAGATTCACCCATAGATACTTCATCTAATAATTTGGAATATCACAATAAAAGCCCAAAGCAGCCATCTAACTATAACATCCGACAAACGTAAGGAACTCAACTAAGCAGTAAAATCCGAAAGGGCTCTTTTCTTGAGTTCATCCTAGTATCATGTTGCGGATGATGTGCCCTGCAGGTCACAAGCAGAAGAAAAGCAAGTTAAAGCCCAGATAATTGCTGCACGTTAATTGAAGTTATGTTGCACAAGGACACTTGTTACCTCCTTGAGCTTCTGTTGGAAGAGTGTTTGAACTTCTCTCCGTAGGCCATCAACCTCCCCAGCATACTCCTTTTGCTCCTCTGATGTCAAATCCTCCAACTGTACCCCTAATCTGTAGAGCACATTATCGAGGCCACAGGACTCAAAATCCGTCGCATTAGTTGATGGCAGCTTCAGTAGACTCTTAATAGCCAACAAAACCTGCATATAAATCAAATAGGAATTCAGATCAATTTATTAGGATACTAGCTTTTATTGGCAAGTAGAAATCTTGTTAAGTGCAGCAGTCATAACGTTCAGCTCTGGACCAGCAGCACCACACACACACACACCCCCACAACCAAGCAAAAAAGTTTAGTACAAAAACCAAACAAATATTGCCGTGCCTACCACATGAATAATGGAGATATGTAAAGGTGGTTACATGCATACAACATAAATTACACTGAAAATACAAACTCAAGCATGACACTGTCACAAGCTTGAAAATCCATATCTCCATGTATAAAATGGACAGATTGTTGCACATAAGGGACACCTTTCATTAAAAAAAGCATAGTATGACTGCTATGTGATAAACAATGCGAACCAAAAGGATTGAAGGAATTGGAGAAAACTCTGATTGTACCTTTTCTTGAAGGTCAAGATCAAACCTTGATAACATATCAACCATTGACTTTAGAAAATGATGTTCACTTAAGAAAACAAGTTCTGAATTCCCAGAATTTAGCTGAAAGTCTGCTAGATCTGTTACTAAAAATACTGCCTTCTTCTGAAGCCGAACGTCAATACTACTGCTTGATAATATGTGCTGCAAAAAGGGTAAAATCATCACAACTGAATATAATTAAGTGCTTGTATTCCCAAGACAGGATTTCCACTACCTGCAACATTGCACTTCCATTTTCCAAATGGAATGCCTCCTGACCATTTACATTGTCTCTAATCAAAGCAGATATAGCATACAATGCCTTTGCAGCTTCTTCTGTAGAAGTGGAATAGCCCATCTTCACCAATCTTGCCAAAGCTCCATAACCAATGATCTAGCCAAGGATGAAAGTTATTACGAGTACTAGCAAATGATGACTGAAGCCATATTACATTGCTAGAAAAGGAAATGATGATGAAAAAAACTTTAGCAAAAGGGCACTCCTGTGCTCTGAGGGAAACACACAAGGGCTAAGAAAAACAACTATCCCCAAGAAGATGCCCACTACTATCAGCAAAAATATAAAATGGAAACAAAGAATAATCATATCAAGATGAAATGCAACACAGGGAAGACATTATTTTTCAATCACATGCAATCAAGTTAAAAGGAAAAAATTACAATAACACTCATTGCCACACTGTGGACAGAAAAAGAACATTAAATTTCGCAAACCAGAAAGAATTAAGTGCTCTCAAAACTTGCAAAAGATGATGAATTGTGACGAAGAATTGAAGATGATCAGCAGACATAAGATACAGCGTCATATAAAAATGCACCAATGTGTATGATTAACAGTGTTACCTGATTTTGGACTAGGGCGTTATTCTGACCGGCTTTACCCAGGACCCATGCGGAGGTGGTCCGAATTTCCTCATTTTCATTAGTTAGATCTTGAATCACAGGAACAACGCCTCCAAGTTTGTCAAGGTCTGAGCACAAATGCAAGAAAAAGATAAGGCTTTCAGAAAATCTTACCAAACATGTTCCTAAAAATTCTTCTAAAAAGGCACACGCGCAAAAAGTAAATCTCTGTTGCATACTTGCATTGAATCCACACAAGAATTCATGTCCTAACATGCCCATATTCGCAAGCTGTACATGCATGGTTATAATAATATGCTGTCATTTTTCTGAAACACAAGTGAGCGGCTTCAAAGCATGGCTTTGTTTTTTTTTTAATGAAAACTAGTAAACTGCACATATCCTTGATGCATGAAGCATTGCAATAAATCAGTACAAGTCCAAAACAATGGCTATTGTCAAACCATATATAATTTCAGTGGCCTAAACTCTAAAGGCAGAAATTAGATGTTTCAGTTTTCCATAGCTATAAGCATGCATTTTGGTCAAATTTGTGGAGCAGTGAGAAACTAGCATATGGATGGACTTGTAAAAAAGAAGATCAGGTCTACCATTAGCATTGTCAATGGGCTCAACAAGAACTAAAAGCTCCTGCAATGCACGCTGGTGATCCTCCACTGGAATTGAAGAATTATTCAAGTCTGCAATTGCAATCTTCATTAGGTCAGCATCTGATGGCATCTTTAATTTCTCCATCAACTCCTGCAACAAAATTAATGAGGTTGAGCAAAGCATGTCATGCCTATGCTTTGTCTTTCATCTATATAAAGAAATGCCAACTGCCTTCTTATAGATAGAACTCACTCCCCAATGGATTCTATACCCATCAGCCATCCTATCCAGTTAGTATAAGAATTAAAATATTTTATTTGGTATATGCTTAAACTGCAAGGCACAACATAAATGCAGACCTTACAAAATCTAGCAATAAGATGTTAGAATTTGGGGGACCTCCATGAATAAGGATCTTTAGATAAAGCCAGCAATATAACAATCGCTAGAAGAGAGAGTTTGTTGACTTGACGTCAGAACAAATGTGGTGGTATCCAAATGACAGCAAACACATAAGAATATTGCAGCCATATAAGGACTAATTTGATCAACTAGAGGCATGAGGCATGTACTGTCAGTACAGCTAAGGACTCCGGAACAGTACCAGTGAATTCTCGTGTGAAAAGAACCAAATATCCCAAAATTTCATGCACACTGTGAAAGAAACACAACAACTGAGTTGCCAAACTATCTTAAGGCGTTTTTTGTGATAACAAAAATCACAAGATGCATCCTGAAGCAGTTTTTCTCACCTTAATCTCCAGCCGTCGCTTAAGCAGCTCATCTGCTGATAGCTTCTGCACATCGGCCGCATTTTCTTTCAGCTTCTCAGGATCAGAATTTCCTGCCTCACCGATATCAGATACAACTCAGCAAAAATGCAGTCATATCTCCAAAGCAAACCAAACTTCACAACGCGGTTGCAAATTTGAGGTTGGACACTACGAATTTCTACAGCTTAATACACCGAGTTATAACACTTCTGATCCTACAAACCGGAGTATAAATTACCAGGGCACGATACTAGATGCTCTCTATTTACAGCATCCAAAGCAAACCCAAAATCGACACAATTTGGAAATTTTCGTAGCAATCCTACCAAGTGACAACTTTCCAGCGCCGCTAAACTCCACAAAACTATCTGTTCAAAATTTTACATTGCGAAAGCGAATCGAATTTTAATGAATTTGGGGGTTTTGAGGCTTTGAGCTTCCCGTACCGATCGCCCACTGCAGCATGCTGTCAAGCGAGCCGAAGCCGCCCGCGAACTCGTCCTCCACCACCGACCCGCCGCCAGAAGCTTCCTCATCCGCGAGAAGCTCCCTCTCGTCCTTCCCCGTCGCCCACCGCCTGGCCGCCCCCGGCGACGACACGTTCTCCCCGTCCCTCTCCGCCACCGCCACGGCCGCGGAGGCGGTTGCCACCGGGAGGAGGAGCACGGAGGAGAGTACAGCCACGAGCAGGAGGAGGAGGAGGAGGACTTGGTGGCGGGATCGCTCGGAGCGTAGCGTCGTCGCCTTCGCCATGGCCGCGAGAGATCGAGGACGAGGAGCAGCCAATGGCGAGAGATCGAGGACGAGGAGCAGCCAACGAAGTGAGCGGAGAGGGAAAAGGGATTTCTGATACGAAATTGTCGAGATTTCGGGGCCGTCTCTGCAATTTTTATACGGTCCGGTAATAAAACATTTTCGCATAAGCACTCTATATTTACATTATTTTCGTTACGCTCCTAGCTAGCAACCAAAACAAGTCGATAGATAGCTCGATGTAAATAAAATATTTGTAGGGGGTATTTTGTATCGGTGCCTGCGTGTGGGCCCGGAGTTTTGGTGTTCGGGCGATCCCCATTGGTCGGATGACCTCACGTCGAGTTCAACGAGCCGGCGTGTTGGGCTTTTTGGGAGTGCAGCAGCTCATGCTCACGATACTGGCCCAGAAACCTTCTTGGAACAGGCCATATTCAATTGTTGGGCCGGATTTCCATGACATGGCATCATTGGATCGTACTAGGGCCTAGGGGTCAGGAATGCAGATGGTCCAAAAGAATCAGCAATTTCGGTCCTATTTAATTGATGGTTTTAGTTTAGTGTAATTTTTTTTATTTTATAAAAACCATTCTTGTAATATTTTAAAATGTTTTTTCGAAACATTGTAGCGTTTCACTCAAAAATCTCAAATTTATAGTTTTTTTAGCCTTTTCATTTTTTTTAAAGACACTCAGCTTTTCCGACTACAACAAAAACCACGAAATGAATCAAAGGGGCCTTTATCTAGCAAATGCTTCGTGGTTGGACCCAAAAAATTTACATTCGAACGGTTCGACTCTATTAAGAATTAAAAGAAAATTGTGGTGTTTCAAATTCAAATAGGCCAAAACATGTCCTTTATAATTTTTTTTATGTATTTATGTAGTGCGAAAAAATCGAGGGATGTTGAAGGCATTTAAACGGCATCAATTTTATTTTACCAAATTGATGATCAATTGTATTAATAATTAATATATGCACTATGACACTCATGTGAGTATGTGACACCACAACATATCATAACACACATCACGACGCATTCATGACACACATCACGGCACATTCATGGTACACAACACATCATAACACATATCACGGCACATAACATACATCACGGCACATTCATGGTACACAACACATCATTCATTGGATCGAACTAGGGCCTAGGGGTCAGGAATGCAGATGGTCCAAAAGAATCAGCAATTTCGGTCCTCTTTAATTGATGGTTTTAGTTTAGTTTTGGTTTAGCGTAAAAAATTGTTATTTTATAAAAAACCATTCTTGTAATATTTTAAAATATTTTTTTGAAACATTGTAGCGTTTCTCTAAAAAAAATCTCAAATTTATAGTATTTTTTTTAACCTTTTCATGTTTTTTTAAAGACACCCAGCTTTTCCGACTACAACAAAAACCACGAAATGAATCAAAGGGGCCTTTATATTAGAACAAAAACCACGAAATGCTTCGTGGTTGGACCCAAAAAAAATATATTAGAACAATTCGACTCTATTAAGAATTAAAAGGAAATTGTCGTGTTTCAAATTCAAATAGGCCAAAACATGTACTTCATAATTTTTTTATGTATTTATGTAGTGCGAAGAAATTGAGGGATGTTGAAGGCATTTAAACGGCATCAATTTTATTTTACCAAATTGATGATCAATTGTATTAATAATTAATATATGCACTATGACACTCATGTGACACCACAATATATCATAACACACATCCCGACACATTCATGATACACATCATAACACACATCACGGCACATTCATGGCATACAACACATCATAAGTCATAACACATATCATGGCACATTCTCTAGTAATGTTTGAGCTGGAAAGATAGTAATAGAATTTGTGCTGTTTGACTTTGTTCATTTTGTATTGAACTTTATTTTGCAGATACTTTGTATCGGACCGTAACACTTCTATTCTGTGGAATGGAGGCAATATATGATCTTGACGATGTGCCGTGCTTGCATTCCGGAACGGATCGAACGCGCGGGGTAGTACTTCGCGTAGTTGTTTCTTGACGTGTTCGAGTTCCTGTACGGCGGCTAGTAGCCTACTACATTCGATCGGCCTTGCATGTGCGGCGTCGACATGAACACCCGGAGGATGACCTATGTGAAACATTGGAGAAAGTTTACTCCTTTCTAAAATAATATATCCGTTTTCTTAATTTGATGTCTTTTACTTTTTAACACTTTTTAACCATTCGTCTTATTAAAAATTTTAGTGCGAACATACAAAAAATATAATTTGACCATTTTCAGCTTAACAGATTATCTACGTTTTGAAAAGACATATGATTTGAGTTTTTTTAAGTCTTTTTTCATTGTTTTAAAGGTGTGTCCTGATGCTTTAAAAATCAAGTCAAACGAAATGGATCTGAATCTCGAGACTAACTCGAGAAGCTCTCGACATTCAGTCATTTCAGCTATTAAGCCGTTCAGATTAGCTCAAAAGAACAGGACCTAAAGTATATTTAATGATAAAACTAATCAAAATTATATTTACGTATTTTTTTAATAATATGAATAGTCAAAGGCATGTGAAAAAATCAAAATGTTAAATAAAAAAGAACAGAGGGAATACAAAGATAGAAGGACCCTAAGTTATCTTGATTTGAATGAGGATGAAGAGACAAATAGAGACTATTAACAGTCGAGATATAGTTAACTGTGATAAGTTAGTTCACCAACTAAATAGATAGAAATTAGAAAGTGCACAAAGTTGACATGTTCCCCACTATTGCCTCGTCCTACGTGAGCAAGATTGTTGAGAGAATATTTTGAATATTGTGTGATGAGATGATCTTCCAATTTAATTGAAATATTTTTGAAAGAAAAACAATAATTTTGGATGAATATTTGAGGATGATTGATGATTTATTGGATTAATATGGAACTAATATTTTTTGGAGAGTTTTGAATATATATGTATATATAGGAAAACGGAATGGGACTCCATAGAGTCAGTGCTCCATTTCTTATTACCGTTGGATTTCATCAAGATTTGTGCACACAAAGTAAATACATGCACAACAACATTGTCATTTGCCATACAAAGGTGTGAATACAATAACTGCGCAATTAATTGTTTCCAAACCAGCTACGGAGCACAGACTCTATGGAGTCCCAAATAATTTTACTACACACACACACACACTCCATGGAGTCCATGCTCCATACCTAGTTTGAAAACAATTAATTGCGCAGTTATTGCATTCACACCTTTGTATGGCAAATAATAGTGTTGTCGTGTATATAATTACTTTGTGTGCACGAATCTTGATGAAATCCAATGGCAACAACGATTGGAGCACTGATTCCATGGAGCCCCATTCCGTTTTCCTATATATAGCTGGGTCAATATACATTGTTGGGCTATAATTAAAATGCTGACAAGATTGGGCCATGAATGGAGTGGGTAGACATTGGGTCTGAATAATGGACCATGAAAATTTCTGGGCCTATATAAATTTTCTGCTTAATAAATGGTTTTCAAAAATAACTAAAAAATGAAGTGGCAGGCATGACACGTCTCCATCCAACGCAGATGATGATGTGGCATATATGACACATCACCTGATACCCAGGATGATGTGCCCCTGGAGTGTTCAATGACGAAAATTTTGGTCGACGTAGCATCATTTTATGACGATTATTTATGTCATACAAAATTAAGGCAAAGCTTTCCTCTGGCATGCCAACAACATTTTTTGTGACGACTTTGGGCTTTTCAATGACATTTTTAGATGCTTTACATGACGACATTTTCCGTCATAAAAGGGGTCTCTATAATGACGCATGACCAATTCGTCACAGAAAATTTTATTTTCTATGACGAAAATTAACATTTTGTCATCAAAAACTTTCTGTGGTGCACATACCATGACAAACGTATTTTTGTCATAATATCGTCATAGAAGATCTACGGTGACAATTTTACCACTTATGATTTCGAATCTATAATGTCATCAATAATCACTTTTCTAGCAGTTGTTCATGCAAATGCTTCATGCACGCATATATGTTGCTACGGATGCATGTAGCTCCACTTAATTTACTTCATAAATATTTATGTTACGTTATATCTTCCCACCACGTATTTTGATGCTAAGTAATCTATGTACTATCTTTAAACTTCATTGTTTTACAGTAGTTTGTATGTTTATTTTCATGGAAATGCTTCTGTTCGGGTGTCCGACAGCGTCGGACGCCCGCGGCCCAAAAGCGCGGCCCTCAACCAACGCACACGCCCCCGCTAGTGCCTGCTAGCAAAAAAACGTGCGTTTCATTTTTGCCTATTTAAATTTCTCATTTTTGTCTCTATTTCATCTGGAATCCGAAATGCATAGAACAAATTTCATAATTCATCTAAAATCCCAATTAACTCATTTTAAATACTTTTTATTTTTTTATTATTTTCATTAGCCAAATTGTTTCAACAGTCTATACAGATTGTTTCCAATAGGTTAAACTAATTGTTTCAGCAGGTTAGACATATTGTTCCAATAGAAAAAACTAATGGTTGCACTTGCCTAGACATATCGTTTCAGTAAGCTAAATTAATTGTTTCAACAGGCTAAAAATATTGTTCCAATAAGCTAAACCAATTGTTTCAACGGACTACATAGATTTTTTCAACAGGCTAAACTAATTGTTTCAACATACCAAATATAATGTTTCAACAGGCTGTACAAATTATTTCATCGGGCTAGATAAATTGTTTCAATAGGCTAAATTAGTTGTTTCAAAAGGCTATATATATTTTTTTCAATAGACTAAACTAATTGTTTTAGCATGCTATATATATTGTTCCAATAGGCTAAACCAATTGTTTCACTTGGTTATACGTCCACTAGGTAAAAGTAATTGTTTCAGCAGGCTAGCCATATTGTTTCAACATGCTAAATTAATTGTTCCATTAGAATAATAAATTGTTTTAGTAATTTTTTTATATCAACATTGGTCTTGCTTTGTTCGTAAAAATGCGAGGAACACAGCGGTGCAAACCGTTTGAGCATTGGAGTAACCAGTCAAAATCTATGACCGTTGAAAGAGAAAACTGAAAGGAATCTTTTCGCTGATGTCATCGCTGACGTCATTGCATGCGTTTGGACGGGGAGCTTTCGCGAGCACGCGAACTAGGCCGGGGCAGCGTCCGACGCGCGCGCGTCGGACGTCTGACCCCAAATCCGCGCCTTATTTTTATTAAATGTTTGAATCCCATATAATTTACATATGACCGACTAAGTATCCGATAACCGCTTTCTACCCGTCCGTGTAATATCCGATACCCGTTTTCTACCGACTGCAAATACCCGTAATTGAAACCATATCCGACCCGATCTTGAGCTATCCGTATCCGACCCGATATCCGAAAAAATAAATTAGGGTAGGATACGATATAACCTGCTACCCGATCGTACCCGACCCATTTCACCCCTACACTTCACACCACGCCGCTACCTCGCCTTGCCCCATGCGTTGCCGCCTCACCTCGCTGTCGCGTGCCTCCATGCCGCCGCCTCGTTGCCCCACTACACGCCACCACCTCACCTTGCCGGACCACTGCCGGTTGGGGTGGAGGAAGAAGGGAAAGAGGAAGAAGAAATGAAAGATGCTGACAAGTGGGACCCAAATGTAGGGGGAGAGATAAAATAGAAAAATTGATATATGGTAGAAAGGAGGAAAAATGATTTAAAAAAATAATCTAAAATATTACTGGTGGAAGAAATTCACGTGCACGGGATCATGTACGTCAAGATCACCCAATTTAATGTCAAATTACTTTAGACAGCCAAATTAAGTGTCATCCATCATATTTTCCCAATTTAATGTCAAATTACTTTAGACAGCCAGATTAAGTGTCATCCATCATATTTTCCCCGAGTGGAATTGCCAATTCACCCTTTCCACCTTGATTTGCAAACCCTTCAGCCAAGCTCCGATTCAAAATACTCCTCATCACATAAATGCTCCAATGTCCAAAGAGGCTGACTGCAGATGATATGTTGCCAAAATGATCTATGCAAAACCATTGAATTAGAAGTTCAGCACAGCAACTATCGGGGGAAAAAACGGAAATTCCTGGGAACAGCATCCCGTCCGGGCGGGATCCGGATGAGATCCGTCCCCGCGCCCAGCAGAGGAGGAAGAAGGGAGGAGGAGGAAGGAGGAGCTAACCTCGTCGTCGCCGCCGTCGAGCTCGCCGCCGCCGTTCAGGTTAGGGTTCGGGGGGTTTGGATTCTTCGGAGTTGAGGGAGGTCGGGGAGGCAGCGAACCGACGATGGGTGGGGTTCGTCGGGGGCCGCGGAGGAGGCGACGGTGGCGCCGCCGGAGCCGGGGAAGGGGGTGAAGGCGGTCGGCCAGCGGTGGAGGGGGAACCACCCCTCACCCCCTTGGGTTAGGGTGGGCGGCAACAGCGCGGCGGCTGGGGCAGGAGGGCGGAGCGGCCGACGGCGAGGGCGCCGCCGGCCGGGGCGGAGAAAGGAGGCGGCGGGGGTGTGCGGAGCAAGAGGGCTCTTACACGGCGGCGAGGCGAGGCGGCGGCGAGGCACAGTGGCGTCGGCGTTGGGGAAGGAGGTGGCGGCGAGGCACAGCGGCGGCGGCGCCGAGATCTAGGCGGCGGCGAGGCGCTGGGGAAGGAGGAGGCGGCGAGGCACGGCGGCGGCGCTGGGCTCGCCGGCCCCCGGAGTAGGAGAAGAAGGGAGGAGAATGGATGCTAGTGAAGAAGACAGGGGCAAAATGATCATTGCACTAGAGAAAAAGTATAAATCATGGGTAAAATCCAAAAAATAGGCAAAATGTCACTGAGGTCACGAATTCGAGTGCCCGGTGTCATACGCGTCAAGATGAACGAACTTAATGTCATTTGAAACGAGGCCAACGAATTGGGTGTCAGTGAGGTCAATTTCCTGATGGGCGCAGGCCAGGCTGAGGAGCATCCAAGGAGTATGACAATCAGCTGCAATCAGGATTGAATGACAATGACTTCCATCTAGGATGGTCAATACTAATGAAGCCGTGCGCTGCTATATTTTGTAGCCGTAAACTTATGCCTCTCTAAGCAGGTTTATGCATCCTTTGGTCCATGGAGATTACCCTCCTGTAATGAGGGATAGAGTAGGCGATCGCTTGCCGTCTTTGACGGTGGAAGAGTCCGAGAAAGTACGTGGGTCGTTCGACTTCATTGGCTTCAATCACTATCTCATCATTCGCGTGAAATCCATCGAAGCCAATCACAGTAAAAAACCGCGGGACAACTACGTGGATGCCGCTGTCGAAAGTAATGAATCCTCAGCCACAGATGCCAAAGCAAAGCAGTCATATGAACTAGGAACAAATTCCTACATATGCCACCTTAAATTGCCCAGATCTTGTATATGTCATGGCATGTGTACTACAGACGCAACGAGCCAATCAATGATCACATATACGAAATTGGGGATTGTTTTTTCTGGAGTGGCATGCATTGTAAGGACTAAGGAGTTGTCCCGATGAACTATATATGTTCCAAGTTTGTGTGCAGATTGCATCAAACTTTTGTGTCATTTGCTTCTTCTGATGTAGATCCAGTTGAAGACATCGCGCAGGTATAGCTTAGCAAATCAAGCAGTGGAGCAAGTTTTCAGCACATGTAGCACATCAGCTATGACAGATTTCTTGATGCAACGCACATGCGCAGGGCCACCTTGAAACTGCTCCATGGTCTCTGTGGAAGCTACTGGAGCACCTGAAGCTGGACTACGGAAACCCTCCGGTGTTGATCCATGAAAACGGTAGGCGTAGGGTTGCTGAAACATCTGAACTATTCTCCAGATTCAACTAGGGCATCAGTACCAACTGCTGTCACCTGCTAGGAGTCGGGACAGCATGGTACATGAATTGTTTGTTTTGCATACATCAAGTACATACATATGAATAATGAATCTTTTGTTTGTGGGTGCAGGAATGCAGGATATGAGATGCCCCTGGCACTACTAGCAAGATCGAGTACCGAGGACGACGACAGATCGAAGTTCCTGCAAGATTACCTTGAAGTTCTCTACCTCTCCATACGGTGCACGCACATCATCTCTCATCCTCCTGCTAGTTTGTTCTCGTTGTCTGGGCTAGGTTACTTGGGCTCTTTTTAATTCGCGGTCGTTGTTTGATTTTAGTTGTAGCAGAAAAAAGTTAAGGATCTTTAAACACGGACTTGAAAAAGGCTAAAAAGTTCATGTAAAAATATTTTCCAGATCTTTAAAAAAATTTACACAAAGTCTTAAAAATTATTACAATATATTACGTTAAGTGGTTTATTAAAAAAAGAATTTTATAAACCGAACTAAAACCGCAAACCAAAGAAGAGGAAAGCTCTTGCTTGTTGCTACTTGGAAACAAACAAAGAATTTTGGGCTCGCTGGCCCGTGTTTTTTTTTGTCTTGCTCTATCAGTTCTGAAAGTTTGGTATTGCAGGAACGGGTCGAACGTGTAGGGCTACTTCGTGTGGTTGTTCCTGGACGTGTTCGAGTACCTGTTCGGCTACCTGTGCGGTGTCGACATGGGCAGCGAGGGGAGGGCGAGGTACGTTAGGAGCTCGGCACGGTGGTACCCGCGAGACCGCTTGCTTCACTAAAATACACCGAGCCTCACAATGTTTAGTGTATTTTAATGAAACAAACGGTTTTGTGGGTACCGGCGAAGCAATCCACTTGCATGATTGCATCCCTAGCTCCGTCCGGTCGCTCGTTCCGGTGCATCGATCTCCCGTTGAATTGGTTTTGAGAAGGATAGAGAGAAGATGACCATTGTGCTGTGTGCATTGACGCTTTGAGGTGGCTCTACTGCGTCTAGGAAGGAGAATGGCCCGAGTTCACCGTACATGCACGTCGTCGAGCAAGTATGGTGTCGCGACTTGTACGAGCTATCGTACTGGTGAAAATAAGATTTCCTCGGGTGTCCCATGCACGTCCATGTGAACTCGTCTGGGAGTGCTGGAGTAAGGGGACAGGGAAACCTTGTTTAGAACATTGTAATTTGGCCGAGATTTTATTTTTAACGGTTTAATTCCATAGAAACTTGGGAAATTATCCACGGGTTTGAGACACATATCACAGGTTTATTGTTTTTCTATTCGAGCAACCTCGAAGAGGGACAGAAGCCCTGCTAATTTAAAGAGAAGTAGTACAACGGCCCGATGCAAAGTACCAGTCCACCGCAGTGCAAACGCTATCATCGTGCATGCCACCTCAGTCTAAAACCGACCAACGCCCATGCCACCTTGGCTATCGGCTTAAGCTGACCACCTGACCCAAAGGCTACAACAACAACACTGTCAACTCACCGAACAATGCCAGGTAAGCACACACGGCTCAACCGAACCACCAAACAAGAGGCAATCACATGGCTACCTAAAAGAAAAAATTCGACCTTCCTTTTGATTGATTGCATTGGGTGGGAATCCCAAATCTCCCACCTATGGGGAATGATTGGTATGCGAGATATTTTGGAGCATGTAAAAATATAAGTCATACTTAAAATACATTTAATAATAAACCAAATCATAACAAAATAAATAATATTTATATAACTTTTTTTGAATAAAACGAATGGTCAAAGGCGTGTATAAAAGTCAACGGTGACTTTTTTGTGAACAGAGGTAATACTATATTCGACAAATAACATAAAGAAATCAAAGCATTTGAAAAACAAGAAAAACAAAACCATCTGGCCCATATAAACGGCCATAATAATTGTACCCGGAAAAATTAGCCTCTCGCTCTTTGGATGGACCGTGGGAAGGATCCTATTTTGTTTTCTCAATTAACCGGGTGTTCTTACCCAACGGGTGATGGATAATTAATAACCAATTTAGAAGCGCACGATTTTCCATCCTCGCATTTATGCATGCAATTGTTTCTTTGCTCCGTACACGAACATGACACGTTGGTGCAAAGTAATAATAATAATAATAAATAATGTTGCTTCTGGACCGATCATATGCTATGAATGTTGAAGGAATGAAGGGTCCCGATATTATGACTTCTGATCAGGATATGGTAACTGTAACGTGTAGGCTATATATGTCAGCTATGAATGCACAATCATCCCGCGTGAGCTCTTGGCCGGAGTGATCTCCAGAACACATGAGCAACTCCAACTCCCCCTTTATATTTTCCCTCTAAAACACTATTAGCGTCCCCTCTATCCATCCCTCTAAAATTCCTTTATAAATTACACTACCCTCTAAAAAATTCCTTCCCTCCAACAGCTACAGGGCCTCCTGGAGTTGCTTAACACTCTAGAAAGGATTTCGCATGAGGCTTTGGTCAGGAGTGGTCTTCGGGATACTTCGCGTCCTAAAAAGGATCTCGTGTGAGGCGATGGTTTAGAGTGGTGGGACACATGGCGCTCCGAGAAGGACCTCGTGTAGAAACTTCGACCCAGCGTGATCTCCGGGACACGTGGTGTTCCAAGAAGGACCCCGCGTGAGTTTTCGGCCCGGTCTCACCGGGATACGTGGTGCTATGGGAAGGACCTCACGCTGATGCTTCGGCCCGGAGTGGTCTCCAGGACGCGTGTTGCACTAGGAAGGTCCCCGCATAAGGCTTCGACCTGGAGTGGTCTCCGAGACACGTGGCGTCTTGGGAAGGACCCTGCGTGAGGCTTTGGCCTGGAGTGGTCTCCGGGACATGTGGTGCCCCCACGCGAGGCTTCGTTCTAGAGTGTTCTCTAAGACGTGGCTCGCCGAAAGAACCCCTGTAAGGCACCAGCCCAAGTAGTCTCTGGGACACATGGTACCCTAGAAAGGACCACGCGCGAGGCCACATAGACATCTGGTGCGATTTTCTTGTGAAGTCTTGTCGCCTGGGGGCAGGGGCCATCCCTATAGTATCCTCCATTCTCTCTCTCTCTCTCTCTCTCTCTCTCTCTCTCTCTCTCTCTGGCGAGCACCTCAGCGATGGTGTGTTTGGATTTGGGATTTGGAGGTGGCGTGACAGGCTGGATTTAGAGACGAAGCGGCAAGACAGATCAAGAGGCAAAGGCGGAATGGGATTGCTAGAGGCGGAGGTGGCATGTCCAACCGGAATTGGATGGTTGTAGGCATGTGGGGACAAATTCTTTATAAAAGATTTACCTGAAACTAATCCCCTGGGATGAAAATTATATCACTCCAGAATTAGTATAAATCCATGCTTTATTATCATGGTGCGAAATTACAATACCAACTTGTGGTTAAATACAAAACACTCCTACGTACCTCTAAGTTTGTGACATAGGATAAACTAGATTTTTGAGCCGAATGATCCATATCTTTGAAGGGAGAGAATAAACTCTAAAACTGCAGCAGAGAAAAAGGGGTTCTGTTTACGAAAAATGAACAGTTCCCAAATAACGGGTAAGTACCAACCGTACTTGTAGGTTTTTATAGGAATATGGATATTAACTACATGCAACCAGTATCAAGAAGGGTTATGGCAATATTTCATGTGGTAATAATGCGATAATTAAATAAAACTTATCACTTGATTAAAGCATATTTTAAAACATATAAATGAATTTTAAACGGTTATATCTCCTTCCACCACAACTAAACACAATCACCTTTTCTAAAATCATGAGTATTATGAATAAAAGAGGCATCACCCAGTTGACACAACCTCATATACCCGAGATAGGGTCCATCGATGTTTTTGTTATCAGCTCTGCAGAACCTATCCAACTTTACCCATATAACAACTTCTTATATGGTTGGATGTTCAATGTGTCATTTTTATCCAATAAACCCAAGGTTTTGCAATATCCCACATACAGTGCAGATATTGAGAAAATAACACCAACAATGCTGAGCTCCGCACAATCACCACGGTAACTTTTCTAGTGACTCACTCGCTCAAGCATTGCGGAAACCGTGCAAGCATTGCGAAAACACCAAGGCAATGCCCCGCCCTCCAAGTCATCATGGTAACCTTGCTGCTGACTTGAGCCTTTATATTTCCATTCTTCTCCACGATTCATTTCCATATCAATAAATCACTTTATCATATGGACAATGATTACTATTCTACCTTTTGAGATACACATATATAAATTTCCTATTCTAGAGTATGTAAAGTTTAATCATTTTAGGAGGGCTTTTAGCAATGGAGTTTGGATTATCTATGCTACATAAAATGATGAAATATAAATAATTCAAGTAAGGGAAATTCCATAAATAAATAACTAAAAGGTAATGCAATAAATAAATAAATGAATTCCAAAGTGCATCAAAGAATGGTAAACCCGCCTTTAGTAGATTAATTGGATCCTACGATTTTTTTGGATATTTCTGAGCAATGGATCCGGGCGATGACGTCTATTCAAGGAAAAGTCAAAGAAAATCCAATAAACATTTAAGTTTAAAACCAAAATGAAAATGCATGAGGCATAAATGCATGGGAAAAGGATTTGGGTGGGTTCTTCTTGGGAAAAAGTTAGGGTTGACTTGTATGGTGATGGTTTGTATGATTTTTAATATTTTTAGAGAATTTTCATTAATGGAATGGGTGAAGGGGAAGTTTGGCATTACTTCAGATAGAATGATATAGAATAGAGAGAGAATGATTTTGGCATTATCTTGGTAGGTTTTTGGATGGAAAGGATTGACAGGGGGTATGACTTTATGTGGGATTTGAATTTCCAGGGTTTGGATTTAACAACAATCCGAGCCTTGAATGGAAATTACTGAAAATAAAAGGGTGGGAATGTTGAAAATATAATTTTAAATTTAATATCAGGATAGAATGCTTTTATTTGGAATTTTTGGGATTTTGAGAATAAGACGAATATGGGTGAATTTAAAAGTCATTTTTCCTAAGAAAAGCATTTTTAAATAAAAGATAAAAGAATTTATTTATAGAATTTGGTAATAAAATAGGAAGGGAAAGGGAAAAGGGAGATAATAAGGATTTATTTATAGAATTTAATACTGAAAAATGGTGTTTATTATTTTTATAAAATACTATACTGAACTTTAAGCTCTGATGAATTTTTGGTGGTATTTAGTTGTGAATAAAAAAAGTGGGGAATATTTCTGGAATTAAAAATTGGAAGGAACTTGAAATGGATCAAGCAGATCCGAAGCTGGGCCGGCCCATTTGGGGAATGGCTGCACATGGGCGACGCTCCTGCGTGGGCTGACATGCGTTGCCCAGCTGACAGCGAGTGGATGGCATTGGCGAGGGAGGTGAGGGACTGACGGGTGGGGCCTGGTTGCCAGAGAGAGATAGAGAAAATGGGGAGGAGGTGACGGAGAACATCGGCAACGGCGAGCGGCGGCCGAAGGTGGGGAGCAGATCGATGCTCGGAAGATGAAATTGGGAGCATGGGGATACTAACCAAAGGCGCGGTGGTGCTAAAGGTGGCCGGAGATGGCGTCGCGGCGACACAATGGCGGCGGTAGCTTCGGGTGTCGATGGTGGCGAAGCTCTAGGCGGCGTAGCCGGCTAGCGAGGGCGGCGCTAGCTTAGCGACGACGAGAGGAGCCTTTCCGATGAGGTTGCTGTACCGGATTATGACCGGAGGCAGCGGCGCGAGGATCGCCGGACCTTGGGAAGAAAGGCGGCAGAGGGGCAGTTTTGAACAACCGGGGGGAGGGGGGAGGTGGATGCGGGGAAGATGGCTTGAGGTTCTAATAAATCAATGGAGACGCTATTTATAAGCTGGCCGGGGATGATATGCCACAGTGGCGGCGGCGGTGCGACGTGGCGGCGAGCATTTCATGCGAGGTCGAGGATGGATAGGGTTGCTGAGGTGGAGGATGAGGTTGCCATGGCAGAGAGCTATCTCCTGGGAGCAAAACGATGGCGAGGGATTGTTGGGAATGGTGTCGGGGATATTTTTCCATGGCGGCGGCAAAACCGGCAGCGGTGATGGTTTTGGCGGCGACGGTGATGTCGCGAGGTTGACGACGACGTACAGCCGTCGGATCGAAGAGAGAATAAATTACAGCCGCTGGATCTTCTTAACCAAATCGGTACAAAGGTTTGGGTGACGTGGCCCATTATGGGACGCTGGATTTAAATGGTTTTGATCTGGGCCGCACGTTGCAACTTAAGTGCACCGTGTGGGCCGGTTTGGGCTGGATGTCCATGGACCTAACTGGACCGAGGCCCGCAGTGGGAGCGGGAGAGGGAACGAAGCCGAAGGCGTACTCCAGAAATGGAAAGCGCATTCTTGCGTATTTCCAGAAAAGGAAAGCTGGATTTTAATTGAGAATATAAATTCCAAAAAATTAATATGAGCTTAAAAAATTTGCAGATTATTGTGGATAGCTCAGAAAAAATGTGATCTTGGGCTCTAAAAATCCAGAAAAATGATAGGAATCCAAATATGAGGTAAAATATGCTATTTATGATATGGTTTTCTCTGGAAAATTAGAAGAAGGTATTTTTTAATGGGATAGATTGGAAAATGCATTTTAAAATATTTAGAAATGCGTGGTAGCTTTGGTCATGCAAAATTTGGAAATTTTGAGGATGTTACAAGGCGGAGGGAGGCAGTGTGGTCGACCAAATTTAGACGGCCGAATTTAGAGGTAGCGTGGCCGGCCGGAGCATGAGGTAGAGTCGGAATAAGATGGTCGAAGGTGGAGGCGGAGAGGTCGACCAAATTTAAATGTGACACAGTCAAAGCAGGAGGCAGCGCAAGATGACCGGAGGTGGGATAGCTGGAGGCGGACTGTGTGGGCCTATCAGAGTAGGTGGCGCGATCAAAGACCACCATGTCTTCTCTAGATGCCAATGAGGTTGCGCATGGAATTAAGGGGTGGTCGTCGACGGCTGCGCCGTTGGGAAGGGTTCGACTCGGCCAGAAAGGGACTGATCAGTGTAGAGGGGAGGAGGTGAGTGGGAGAGAAGAAATAAAAGATCCAATTGTTTTTCCTTAAAATTTGAGTGTGTTTTTTTTTTGTGCAAAAGAACCTGCTGGTGAGTTGTGCACGGATGTTGAGCCATGATCAACGATGGCCGATGGGAGATAGGTCTAGGGGATTCCTTGGCTATAAGCGTAGAAATATTTTTATAATTTTTTATATGCTTTTGCTCGCCGATAGGCGCCTGCACCGCGCGACCTGGTGCAGGCGATTTTCTCGCCGTCCGTTGATTCAATCTGCGCTTGAACGATTTCGCACACTCGCATCCGAGTACGGTGCTACAACGAGACATTTTCACGGTCTCGCAGCCACATGGCAAGGCATGATTGTGCGTGCGTTGTCAACAACAATAATCCTGTTACGAGTATCCAACAACAACGTTTTTCATTTTTTCTACTTTTTTGTTTTAAAAAATGAGCCAGCACGAAATACAAAAACAAAGTGGCCTGTTTTGTAGTCACTTTTCCTTGTTCGCAGGAACTTCATGAAGACGATTCTCCGGCGCGTCACTTTGCATACGGCGCCGTGACGAGGCATCTTTTTCGCGGCCACATGGGAGTAAACGCGCGCGATTGCATGCATGATGAAAAACTATAATTGTAGTAAAAAAATATTTTATTTGATCAAATCAATGTAAACGAGATATACATACATCAATGATAAATCATATTTAGTGGCTATGCCTATTTTGTTTTGTTTAATTTTTTTCACATCTATTGTACTATTTTTTCAGTTATGCTTGTTGCTAAAATTTATGTGTTTTTGCATTGAAAATTCAATCGTCTGCGCTAAATGCTAAAATGCAGACACCTCGGTTGTAGCGGGTCCCTTTCTTATAACATCCGCGTATATTTGTGGTATGCAGTGCACTCTGCCTTGGTCACGTAGAGAGTGAGAATCTAGTAACGAAACAAATGGCCTATTTTAACGAATACACTCTAAACGATGGCAAATAACCAAATTTCTCCCGTCGGCAAACAGCAAACAGGCCCCACCGCCACTGCGCCTGCGCTACCGGCCAAAGCTGCCGTCGCGGGAGACGACGGCGACGCAGGCGCCGTCGCCACGTGACGCGCCCCGGGGGAAAAAGGAGGCCGAGGCCGGCGACCTGGCGCGCGCCCGTGGCAGGTCAAGCTCCGAGCTACGACCTAGCCGACCCGAGGCCGGGAGAAGCTTCCCTTCCGCTCGCCCGCTGGCTCGCGGTTGCGTCAGCGACGACGTCTCCGCCGTGGACGGTAGCGGCTCGAAGCCTCGACCGGCGCGGCCACGCGGGCGGAAAAGCCCAATTTGACACCGAAATCGGCCGCCTCTCCCTCTCTCTCTCTCTCTCTCTCTCTCTCTCCCCCACCTCCGCGTATAAGACCCCCTCGCGGGCGGCGCCGCCGGCCGGAGCGCCTCTTCCTTCCCTTCCCGCAGCCTCGCCGCCGACGCTCGAGCCAAGCGCGCGCTGATCGCCTCGCCGAAGCGGCGAGGATGGCGGCGGCGGCGACGGTGGAGTCGCGCTCTCGCGCTCTTCTCCTCGCCGTCGTGACGACGGCGCTGCTCGCGCTCGCGCTCGCGCCCGTGGCCGCGGCGATCACCAAGGGCGACTTCCCCCCGGGCTTTGTCTTCGGCGCCGGCTCCTCCGCTTACCAGGTATGTACGACCAGCGCAGTGCGCGCGCCTGCCCTTGCATTTCCACCATGATCGATGAGCAGCAAAACCTGGCATAAATGATATTCTAAGTGACTAATGATATCGTATCAACACAATGACAGTGATCAACACACATCGATGGCGTCGTTCGTTGTTAATTAGACAAGTAGCCACATGCCATCTTATCAAATAGTTCATCCGTTCATTCTTGTGATGATGCCTTGCTTTCAGTAATCAAATCGGTTTAGCTAGCTCAGCACTGCACTGCAAGGTAGCATATTCCTGCACTTGGCGTTGTTGTCAACGCATGCGAAGGACCGTACAAATGGCCGTTCGTTGATGTTAACAACACTTTGCTCCCTCGTTCATGCGTTGCCTGAACCACACGTTCATAATCATAGGTCGTAGCAAGATTTCCTAGCTACCTTGGAAACAAGTATTTTTTTCTCTCTCTCTGCAGAAAAAAAGAGAGAAGTCGATACCTTAATTCTTATATATGAATTTGTGCTGTCATATAGTGAGGTTTACCTAACAGTAGCTAGCTAGACGCCTAGCTTGAATTACCGTGCCAATTTTTCTCCTTCCAGTCGCTGTCCATGCATGCCTCCCTTCGCTACGGGGGAAATCAAACATGTCAACGGCGAAAGCTTATTTTATCATAACTACGTCAGTTTTGATGTAAAGGAGCCATCGGTTCAAACAGTAAAGTAGAGGAAATCACGGACCGAAGACTTCCCGGCCGTAGTGAATAGTGATACAAGATCTTGGCGCTTTTCTTCCTCTCTTTTGTCCTGTTTCACCCATTTTTTCACTAGCTGATACCGACAGGTCCGACGGACCATTTTTTTTTCTCTAGAATGCTCCGTCCAAAATTATAAGACTCACACCTATTTGAAGATTCAAACTTTATAATATTTGACCGATAATTTATTTGTTGATTTTGCCATACAAAAAATAACATTATTGAATTCGTATTTAAAAGTATCTTTCAAGGTAACACATCTTATGTGCATAGGCTTCCTGGCTGGTTGTGTATACCAGCTGATAAAAGTCATGATTTTTTTAAAAAAATTGTAGGTGTATTTTATTGGTTACTGTACCTATATATAAAGTATCAAAATCAGTTAGAAAAAAGAGAAAATTATGGTAAATTTGAATAGTTTAAAATTGGTAGAATTCTCTTTTTTTTTTATAACTCTTAGTATAGAACAAATTTGAACTTACAATTTGATACATAAGTAGAGTAAGTTCATGAATACATGCATATGTTTTTAGAATTTTTTCATTTCTTTTGTTAGTTAACACAGGAAGTGCTAGATGCATAGGATACACTGTCATTTTTTTAATTAATGATCATAATTTTATTATTACGAACAAAATACAATTAAACTTCAATTACATTTTCTATGTACGTAGCGCGGTTTCATCGACGGACGAGTTGTGCGATTGGAGTTGAGCAAATTACTAAATTTCACTTTCCTATCCCCGTTTTGTAAACAATTGAATTTCACTTTCCTATCCCGTATTTTTTTTTCCGCGAAAAGACCAAGTTACCCGTTTTGATTGGATGATTAGACATAAAACATATTATCAATATACACTCACTAAGTTAATGGACTGTAAAACGGTGAAAGAGCTTTTTTTGACACCGAAAACAAGAGCTGCAATTATTCTATATGCCATCTTATGTTAATGAAGGCGGATACTCGCCTGAATATAGTACTGCGTTTCACTTTCAAGCGTCGAACCAGCCGGCCGGTGCCCGGCGGCAAGGGCAAAAGTCATCTTTTATTCCCTTTATATATGATATGATATCTTAATAAATAACTCGATCCGACGATTGCCACCTTTGCTTTCTGAGTAATATATTAAGGCGACGAGTCGTAGCTCCATCTAGAAGCGTAGATTCAGCATCGGCGAGTTGCATATTGGTTATTGGTGGTTTGATCGGGACATGTTTTGTAGTGTTCTTCCCGTAGTGCAGCTCCATAAAGCTAATTACTCTCTCTGGTCACGAAAAAAAGTCGTCGTTGCCTTTTGAAGACATTTTTTTACCATTCGTCTTATTCAAAAAAGTTATGTAAATATCATTTATTTTGTTGTGATTTAGTTGTTAAATATATTTTAAGTATGATTTATATTTTTATATATTCATAATTTTTTTGAATAAGACGAACGGTCAAAGTCGTGTGTAAAAATCAATGCCGACTTCTTTTCATGACCAAAGGAAGGAAGTACCAGCAAGTCCACTAGCTACCAGCCGTCCTCGCACCAGCTAGCAGCCATGCCCACAAAATGCAGACGGCTTCTCGGCGATATTGGTGGCCTTACCTTGAAAATCTTTTCTTGTTGTCTGACGAAGACTTGAT
The DNA here is from genome assembly GCA_005191435.1 of Raddia distichophylla. Classification (NCBI taxonomy): domain Eukaryota; kingdom Viridiplantae; phylum Streptophyta; class Magnoliopsida; order Poales; family Poaceae; genus Raddia; species Raddia distichophylla. The sequence goes on from SPJY01003720.1 coordinate 1,506,263, forward strand.
TGTTCCATAGCCTAGCTAATTCGCAACACAGACTAATCGACATTTTGGCACCTTGTTCTTTTCCCTCGAAAGCTCGATGTCACTGGATGGATCGCTCTTTTGGCTTCCTTTTCTGTTTGTCATATCTGTGTTGAGCGCATCAGAGTATCTACATTCGTGCAGGTGCTATTGAGTCGTGACATTTGGTGTGAGGCTGTGGTTCTTTATGATTAGGTTATGGTTGACGAGGCCACCCTTTTCAGGCTAGTTTGTTTCTAGCTAGTTTGTTTGAGGTTATGGCCCTTTATGTTTCTAGCTAGTTTGTTTGAGGTTATGGAGATTGCTACTTCGTACACACACACACACTATCTTTTCTGGTGGAAAATATGTACTGATGCATGTGTGGGAAATTTTAAGGGCTCGTTTAATTGAATCATTTTTTTATGCTTATTCTAAAATATGAGGTATACATCATGTGTCATGCTCGATCCTATATAACTGTGCTGTTAATGGTTAGCTTCATGCTACTCAGACAGAGGATTTCTGTTGAGGTTTGCATGCAAAGGTGGAGCTCAGGTCAGGGCATAAGAGCATCCCAACCGCTTCTATACCTCTCCCTAAAATACTATCACGTCTCAATGAATAATGTTTTAGAGAGAGGCATAGAGAGTTTGTTGAGGATGCTATAAAGGGACTTCAGCCCGGTCTTGGCCTAATATCGAAGACCTACGGTGCGTAGTACATGCATAGGCCTGTGGGCCTAGGACGCATGGGGTCTATATATGTCAGGGATCCCAGCTAAAGAGACAACTACAAAGGATGCGCGTCCGAATATATAATGGTCCAGAACATTTGCACTCCGTTGTTGGGCTCACTGCTCACGTATTAATGCTGGAAGGCCCCAAAATTTGCGCGAGCCCGCGGACGAGGACGGAACAAGGCCACGTTCACAAATCACGTTGTGAGCCCACAGTAGTTTGGTGGCTAGGTCTGGTGCTTTTTGATCTTTTAACTCTTCCGTACTCTGCTCGGTTGCTCGCTTGATCCAATCTGATCGGCGACGGCTCCCAATTCTCTCCATGATTTAACTAGGTACTTAGGTACGTATAGGCTAGTGTAGTGGTAACGTGTATCCAATTCACCATGATTGAACAGTTTTATTGTTTTTATTTATATATTTAAGCAGATTGATTTACTAGCGGATTCTATAAATATATAGATAATGAGGAGGTTTTTTTTCCCCTAGCCAAATCAAAACCATAGTTACATTACATGTAGTTTACTTATTTTTAAGGTTCAAACATCATTTTTCTATTATATTTGAATCAATGCAACTGGTAGATAGTTATTTTCCCCCTTTTGAAAACAAAAGATAATTGTTTGTATTTCTATATTATCGTGTTCTATGTGGTATAAAATTATACTGTAATATGTACTTCACGATTTCTATATCGTTAGCGCTTGAAGCTTAGATGTTTCTTTTTAGCCCCTCTATTTAGAATTTTTTGGCTCCGCCAATGTTTGCATGATATGTGTAGCTACGTATTTAGTAATTAGTAACGCAGTATTCACTTGTGAGAATAACAGTGTAAAGGCAGCTCATGTACGCATGTATCCAGTTTTGACAAAAAAAGAACCGACTAATCCATGAAAACTTTTTCAGTTGCCTGTGAACAGACACTCCATTTTTTTAAAAAGTTGTGAGTGGTTGCGGCTAGAGAGTTAAGACGGACAAAACTAAGTGCGTGGTTTTTTTTGTGAGGAATTAAGTACATATCTTGGCACCAATCAATGTGTTGTTCTATAATTTGTCACAAGGTCTACAAGATGTATAGCACAAGTTACTGACCAGAATTTGCAAAAATTCTTAGATTGAAGGTGCATTTGCAGAGGATGGAAGAAAACCTAGTATCTGGGACACATTCACACATGAAGGTTAGTAACTTTAGTCTATGACTCCTTTTCATGTTTTTCGTTTTCTTAATTCTTACATGGATCTTCTAAATTTCACAGGCTATTCTATTGACCAAGCAACTGGCGATGTAACTGCAAATCAGTATCATAAGTACAAGGTAAGTTGTTGAGAAAAAAATATGGGTAATTTTTTTTTAGCAAATGCTAAATGATTTTCTGATCAAGAATTTCTTAAACCAACAAATTATTGTGTGCACCACAGGAAGATGTGAAGCTTTTGCATGAGATGGGCGTTGATGCATACAGAATGTCCATTGCCTGGCCTCGTCTAATTCCTGGTAAGGTTGTACTGACAGTATCATTAGAATCACTGCATTACTAAATAGTGTGTTTCAGAAAGTTGGCCCATGGTTTGTTTCTTTGGTTGCTTCTAACCGATTTTTACCCCCATGTAGATGGGCGAGGAGCTGTCAATCCAAAGGGATTGGAGTACTACAATAATCTCATAGATGAACTCCTGAGCCATGGTACCTGCTTTGGCAATCAGAATTGATCGATCAGTTTTTTTATTTTTTTATACTGAAATACACTGTGCAAAATCACATGACACATTTCTGTGCCTATGTAGGAATTCAACCTCATGTAACGATATATCATTTCGACTTCCCCCAGGCTCTTCAAGATGAATACAACGGGCTGCTGAGTCCGAGATTCATGTACTTTCACACCTTAACCTTACTAGATCAAGCACTTGCATACATAAGAGATGAAGCAATATTGCTTTTGCAATCTGTGCTATGTTGCAGCGAGGACTTCACAGCCTATGCAGACGTGTGCTTCAAGAACTTCGGCGACAGAGTCAAGTACTGGAGCACTGTCAATGAGCCTAACATCGAGCCGGTCGGCGGATATGACCAAGGAATCCTCCCACCACGGCGGTGCTCATTCCCCTTCGGCCTCGGCTGCGACAAAGGCAACTCGACCACAGAGCCATACATCGTAGCACACCATCTTCTGCTTGCACATGCCTCAGCAGCGTCCCTCTACAGAGACAAGTACCAGGTCTGCACTGCACCGATGCCACCTTTTACATATGAAATGAAATTGTTCTTTGTTGGATTTAACCCGGTTCTCTACGGATTATCCTATTTGACTTGTTAATTTATCTGACTTATCTTCTAATTTGGAGAGCTTTTCAAGATGGACTCGAGAGGTGGTCTCCATTGCTGTTAGGTTATGCCTCCAAATATTAGTTTTTACTAATTTACCCTTAGACATGCCTATATAAAGGTCCCCTTGTACCCTGTACATCTTGCACTATTATAATGATTGTGCCTCCTATTTCCCAACAAGTGCTCAGACTTGTTTTTAGAGAGCTTTTAGACACGCTTTCAAGGTAGAAAAAAGATAGATCGAAAAAGCTAGATTATTTATATTTTAATAAAAAAGTAAATAAATAGGTAAGTCAAATAAGCTAGTGTTTCTTACAAAAAGTGCAACGTTTCTCTTGTTTCTTGCTGATCAGGCCAAACAAGGAGGCAAAATTGGGCTCACAATGCTGGGCTGGTGGTACGAGCCTGCGACGCAAATGCCCGACGATGTAGCAGCAGCTGCAAGGATGAATGACTTCCACATCGGATGGTTTGTGATATAGTCTCCGTTTCCATTTTCATGCAAAACAACTGTGTTTTTAAACCATATGGAACATCAAATGACTTCATGGGTATAGGTTTATGCATCCCTTGGTGTATGGAGACTACCCTCCAGTGATGAGAAAGAATGTTGGGTCGAGGCTGCCATCTCTCACGGACGAACAGAAAAGAATGATTCTTGGATCCTTTGATTTTGTCGGATTTAACCACTATATTGCCGTATATGTGAAAGCCGATTTAAGCCGACTGGATGATAAGTTGAGAGACTACATGGGCGACGCAGCTGTAAAATATGACAGTAAGAATTCTAACATCACATTTGATGTTTTTTTTTTCAAAGAATAATGAGAAGAAGCCTAACTCTTGTGCAAAATATTTTTTCAGTGCCATTCCTGAACTCAAGGAACGAGGTATTTGCCGTTTGCCGACCCAACTTGATTGCTCTCTCTCTCTCTCTCTCTCTCTCTCTCTCTCTCTCTCTAATTTATCTGCAAATGAAGTACGTTTACATCGTTGCTAAACATCATCTACACGCCATGGTGGTAAAATTAAACCACGACAGTTCCCATTCCGGTTGAGAAGCGATTTCATGACGGCGACGCCGTGGGCTCTGAAGAAGATGCTGAGGCATCTCCAAGTGAAATACAAGAACCCGGTAGTCATGATCCACGAAAACGGTAAGCTCAACAGCGCTCTAAACCTGAAGAACACTGCGAAAAGAAATCATCAAAATGTCGCTGATCACTCAGCACATTTACGCTCATATCTTCAGGCGCTGGCGGCCAGCCTGATCCATCAGGCAAGAGCACCGACGACGACGACTTCCGGTCGCAGTTCCTGCAGGATTACATCGAGGCCACACTTGACTCCATCAGGTACGTACGCACTAACGTACACCATGCCACGCCGCCCTTCTCTCTGCTGCTGGTTGCACTGCAAATCAAAGCAGTGGCGGACACAGGTTTTTGAATTTAGATATGCAAAGTTAAAAAAAATACGATCATAAAAACTTTGCAATATCAACATGAATATATATATATGGAAACTTCTCCAGTGCTTGCGAATAATATGGACCGTCCATCCCTTCGGATCGGACGATGCACAGTAATAGGTACGAAGGCAAAAGTACAAAGGTACCTACGGGTTACACAGGTACAGAGGGTAACCAGGTCATTTCACATCAAATTAATTAGGGGCAAAGCCGCCTTCTCCTTGTCGCTCATCGAAGATGGCGTTGACGCGCACGCTGGAGCGGGCCAGCTCGCCGCCGCCGGCGCGCAGGAGCCTGACCACCGCCGCCTTGGAGACGCTGTACGGGTGGTGCGTCACGCTGCCAAGCACACCGACAACGCTAGCCGTGTAGATGATGCTGCCGCCAGCGTGCTTCACCCCGGCAAGCAGGCCCGGGTGTTGACCGCCATGACGCGGTCGAAGTCGGCGAGGTCGAGCGAGCCGAGGGGCCTCCGCGCTAGCGAGCCCACGACGCCGGCGTTGTTGAAGACGACGTCGAGCCCGCCGTGGCGCGCGACGGCGGCCTGCGCCTTGTCGGTGATGTCGCGCCGGACGTACGCCGTGCCCGGGCCGAGCTCCGCGGCGACGGCACGGCCGAGGTCGTCCTGGACCTTGGTCACGGGAGAAATAATCAGATCAGATTACCCACTAATCCTCAACTAATTACCCAACTACCACTCGTTACAAATTTTTCACTTTCCTAAATGCCCTTCTATGATCAACGGTCCACATCGAGGTACCTCTAGGTACCTCGCAAACACAGTAGCAAGCCTCTATATATATAAATCGTAGGGGGAAGGAGATTACAGGAGGGTGTCAAGCCAGAGTGGCAGGTAGGGGCGTAGGTTCAGCACCGCGCCGCGGCACCGGCGGCTTGGGTGCTCGACGCTAGGCGGGAAGACCATGGGTCATGGGAGCCGGGAGGCGGTGGGCGCGTAGGGTTGGGAGCCCGGGACGGCAAAGACCGTGGACCGCAGCCATGGGAGGTGCGCCGCTCGCAGGAGCTAGGAGGCGGTGGCCGTCGCGCAACTGCGCTAGAGGCGGCCACCGGCGGGCAGAGCGGCCGTGGCCGGTCGCTGGTGGCGCGGACACGCTTTTGAAGGTGAAGGCCAGTGCCGGCGGCGGGGCTAGGAGAGCAGGAAGGAGGCTGGGCGGCGGGCAACAACGTGCAGGAGGGAGGGACGCACAACACCGTGGTGGGCTGGTCGGGCCTTAATCAAATAGTGCCGAGACCTAGGCTAGAGAGGATACATACGTATAAAAAATAACTGGACTGACTAGAACGCAGGCGTCTGCGTTTTGCGTTTCGTGCCGGTGATCCTTTTTTCAGTACGATTGTATAGAAATTTCACCGTATAGAAGTACTGAAAAAACTGTATAAAAAAGTGAAGAAAACTCCGTAAGCTACCAATAAAGCAAATTAGAGAGATAAAGAAGAGTAGATCGACGGGCCGTCGACGGGCGGCGGTGAGCAGCGGCGTCGGCGGCGCAGCAGCGGCCCACAACGGCGGCGCAACAACGGCGTCGGCGGCGGAGAGCAGCTGCGAGCAGCGGTGTCGGCGCGCAGCAGCGGGCCACATCGCGTGGCGCAGCAGCGGCGTCGACGGCGGAGAGTGGCAGTGAGCGTCACGCGAGCAGCAGCGAGCGCCGACGCTCGCGACGGAACGCATGCGCCCGTAAGGAAGCAAAAGCGAAAAAATAATCTCGCAAAAAATTTGGATGTACATATGTACACCCTAGGCCTTTATTGGGTCACCTCTGAATCAAAGAGCATGAAAAAAATCTCTGAAACAAGATAGAATTTCCTGAACTCTGTCCTGCTGCTGTGCATGCAGGAACGGGTCGAACGTGCAGGGCTACTTCGTGTGGTCGTTCCTGGACGTGTTCGAGTACCTGTTCGGCTACCGCCTCCGCTTCGGCCTCTACGGCGTCGACTTCGGCTCCGACGAGAGGACGAGGTACCGGAGGCACTCGGCGGAGTGGTTCGCCGGCTTCCTCCGCGGCGGCGAGCTCAGGCCGGTGGCTCTGCCGGGCAAGGCGTGCTCCCAGTGATCATCAATGAGTAGTGGTCTTTGATTGCAAGCTTCGCACTGCGTGGCTGGAGAAGAAGATGAGATGATGCTCAAGCAATGGAATAAGCCCCTGGATATATATATAACTGGGTACATGGTTCTCTCTGTTTTTTTTAAGGTAAATCCGTACGTAGGGCACACGTTTAGTGCGTAATGTTTGAATTGATTTTGAGTAGGGTTTATATGTACGGCAAGTTGTGTCTGGAAGTAGGTTGTTACTCTAGAGGAATGTCTGGAGTATGGAGTACGCGGTCATGTAACAATTGTGTCATGCATGCTATGTAAAATGTTTTTTGAGTTTTATGGACAGTTTGGGTTTTTGAAAGTAAATGATTGAACTCCCACAGCGTTTTTTTTCCTCCGAAAAACTGGATTTCGAGAGGTTCTTCGTCTCAAGACTGATCCACTCACTACTAGAGAAATGGCCTAATTTGCCGGTACATCTGTGCTGTTTGGATTGAAACCAGTACTGATTGTGCACCGGTACCGGTTCAGTACCGGTTGGAGGCACCTTTTGCAGGCGGGTATAGCCGTACAGGCCAGCTGACGCATGGACTCATCAGTACCGGTTCGTATTACGAACTGGTACTAAAGGCTCGTTTCAGTAAACTTTAAAAGGAATGCATATCCTACTCTAATCAATACGTGTGGGTGGGTGGGTTGGTTAGAAGGGTGAGTGGAGAGTCATGTAGTGGCATGAGATGAGATCCCAGATTCAAGTATTGGGTTCGCCATATTTTTTAGATATTTCAGTGGCTATAGTTTCGGTTGGGGGAACCGAGACTAAAAACTGCAGGCCTTTAGTCCCGAGATTAATGCCCCGGTTGGGGAAACCCCGCAGGCCTTTAGTCCCGAGTTTAATGCCCCGGTTGGGGGGCTAAAGTCTATTCCCAACAGGGACTAAAGACGATTTGCGTAGTAGTGACTTTATTTATGTTGTTATTAAATAACTTTTCAGGTGGTTTTATGATCTAAAAATTTGTATCAAAAAAATCAATTTAGTTTTTATCCGACCAAGCATAAACCAATGTAAGCACGCTGAATGTGATTTTGATGGGCACTTATGTTATATATATGATGAGTAATATATATATCGCCTTAGTTGAATGCCTTATGGCCTGGTCCCTTGAATTTACTTCGCTTTAGTTGAATACCTTTCGGTCATCGTTTTGTTGTAATCGTCGAGTAATGCGGCATTATAGCTCACTATCAGCTTTATAAGCCTTTGATATTTAAGTGAATAATTGGAGCAACTTACCTATCACTCATCGGTACTGTGTGAACCACTTCTTGGACTGATCTGCAGAAGTACTAGCATCGTGGGCCACTTAAGAAGGCTAACAATGCCTGTCAAGTATTCAAATTAACTTAAATAAAAGCAATGCATTTCATCAGAAGAAAAGGGAATGACAGAATTATGTACGAGCTCTGCATATATATATAAGTGGTATTTAATTAACGTCGGTGTTTTCTTGATGACCTATTGTTTCCTAAGCTAATTTAACCCTGAACTCTGAAGATTGATGTTTAAGCTATGGGTGTGCAAACCACAAAGAGCTTAGATGGGCATAAAAGGTTCATGGGAAGTATAAAAATACTTCAAACTTCTTGGAGTAACATTCTAGGGGGGGAACACTTTTTTGAGGACCTTGTGTACGTGGTGTCAATCGATGTCTAATAGAAAATGTAGAGCGTCAAGAACAACTCAATCCATCCTTTTACTTGAAGACGATAGAATCATAGGTACCCTATAATCATATAGATGGTATCTTTTCTCTCTATTTTTCACACCCCAAGTAAGTGAAGTAACCGAGTACAGAACAAATGATGGTAAAAAAGCAATATATTAAGCAAACAGATAATTTTGCTGCAAATATATATTCCTTCTGAACATGTAGGAAAAACTGTATGTATTTTCATTAGAGCAAAGGGGTGTTGAAATACCAATCCAAGAGAAATATCAGTTTCTAGGTTTTTTAGCTAGATTCAACGTCGGCGACACCCAAACTTTGCTATGCAAAATTTATGTTTGTTCCTGAAGGAAAAACAGTTCGAGCTCTTCCTGAATAGCTTCCTTCAAAAGGGCTTCCGCTTGCTCGGTGAATGTCTTGTTAGAAGATATAATTTTTTGGAATTGAGGTTTCGTATCTTTGAGGTGTTTACGTAACTCATTCAAAAATTTCTTTACCTGTTCAATTTCTATAAGCGTCGTTGAGAGGCATGGATTTTCCTACTTGATTTCTCTTGGTTCATTGATTTAATGGGTGAATGTGCGGTGCATTACAATTTAATGGGTGAATGTGCGGTGAATTTGTAATGCACGTATATATCTCTGGTTGGTGTATAGACTGAATTAAAGTTTCTTTCATTATGGAAAAAATATTTTTATCATAGCAAACACTACTCTTGTGTATATGACCAGTGCTAAACTAGCTGCATGGTGTTGCTTATGTGTTCATATCACATGGTCATGTCCTTCCATCCTAGCTGAGATCGATCTTAATTTCATCCACCATGTATGGTCACTTTTGTCCGTAGTACTTCAACCTCACCACTGGCCAGTAGGCCAAGCTAGCTATGCATACGCAAAATCACAATCATGGAAACAAAATCACTAAAAGCTCCTGTTCATCCGCTTGCGGAACCTCGCTATGAACATGTCAGCAGCTTGGTCGATCTCATCGTATATGTTGAACTCCAGGCCTTCAACCTCCCGGCTGCTCCTGATTATATCGATCACCGATGGTTCGTCATCGTCGCCCAACGCATCAAGCAGCACATCGTCACGATCGTCGCCATTGTCCTCGCCGGTGTAGCAGATGTCATCGTCGTTGAAGAGAGAGTGGGTCCAGTCATGGTAGCCATGGTGGTCGACGTCTCCCTGACCCTGGTCGAACAGTGCCAGCTGACGAGAGAGATCGGCGAGCATCTCGCCATGGGCCGGTTTCTCGCCGCCGGCCGCCGCCGCCGCCGCCTTGCGCAGCACGAGAGCCTTGTCGCAGCCCGGGCCCAGCCCAGCCTTCTCCCGCTCCGCCATGAGCGCGTGGATCCTGTGAGAGATGGCGCCAACCATGGCCAGCCTGCGGCGCAGCGATGCGACGATGAGGAGCCTGGCCCTGAGGGCGCAGGTCTTGCTCTTCAACGTCGCCGCCGCCTTCTTCAGGAGCCCGGGGGCCTTGCTGATGATCTTCATCTTCGATGATGGAGAGATTGGTGACAGATGATGAAGCTGCAGCTTGTGCAGAACAATAACTGGGGGGCTGCACTGCCTCAAGCTTTTCGTTTGCGTACATAATTTGAGCATACAAATTTTCACGATGGTAAATTTTCATGTCGTAAACAATATTTGCCATTACGAAGCACCAAAGAATTTTTAAAAAATATTTTAAAAATTAAATAAACTATGTTGACTACCGAAGGGGGTGCTGCACTAGCTGTCGAGATTGATGTTAGTCTCGACGGCATATGTAAAGGCCGTCGATACAGGATATAATTGACGGTGGTAGTCAACACAAACCGTCGCAGTAGGTCTTTCTCGACGGCTAAGGATAATGAGCCGTCGAGATCGTGTCAGCCAGCACCCGACGGATAGGGATCTTTCTCGACGACCACTGGCTGTCGAGACAAAAAGGACCACTAGACCACGTCATCTTCATGGGTTTTCTCGACGGCTTGAAGCCGTTGGGACAGAGCTCTCCCACAGTCACGTGGGGCAGTCTAGTTATCTCGACGGCAGTAAGCCGTTGAGATAACTGACGGCCTTTCACGTTGTGACACGTGGCTAGCTTTGTCTGGGCAGTGTCTGGTGACAGTCTTTCTCGACGGCCTGAGGTCGTCGAGATAGAGCTCTTCCAACGGTCGCGCTGGGCAGGCTAGCTATATCGACGGTTAGTAGCAGTTGAGATAGATAATGGCCTTTCACGTTGTGACACGTGGCGTGCGTTGTATGGGCGCTGACTGGTGGCAGGCTTTCTTGACGGCCGAAAGCCGTCAAGACTAGAGAATATAAGGGAACCACGCTGGGACTTAGGCAAATTTTGCCTCAGTCCCAGTCGTGCTGGGATTTCAGCAGACTGATTTTGCTCCTGTCATCGAGAGGATGGCGAAGCAGAGGGTACAGGACATGATGTCCAATGCCCGTGTCATGGCCGTTCAGGAGTATCACAGGTGAGTAGCCTAACTTCACAATACATTTAAATTTCATGTGTTGTTTCTAATTTGCACCTTTCCCTGTTTTGGTAGGAGACAGGAGCAGCAAAACCTCACGGCCTAGGCGGCTCTTCAGTTGTATTTGACGGCCGGTCAATACAACCAGGCACGTCCTGAGTGGTGTCAGGAGGACGCCTGGGAAGCTATTGGTAGAAAGTGGGACAATCTCGAGTGGAAGGAGAAGTCGGAAAACGCAAAGAAGAATAGGGGCGTTAAATACTATAGATCTAATACCGGGAGGTGGTCGATCGCACAGTTGGGGAAGAAACTGGTAATATAAAAATTTTAACTCTTCATCACTTTATATTGTCGTACTAACACATATGTCTCATCATATTACAATTTAGTTGGCGAAGACGAGGTTAGACCCAGCCCGATGGACGTGTGGAAGCAGGCCCACACGAAAAAGGCGACGTCTGGTGGACAACTGAGCTTGGATCCCTATGCATATCTTCGTTTGGTAAGTGTCAACAAGATTGTTCAATACAACTATCTTATATTCATTTATTTGTTTGATTTTTAACTATCATAACGGTATGTAGGAGCGTTATAAGGACGCTTATAGAGAGGAGCACAGGGAGGAGAGCAATCCAGAGGAGGCTCCCCTCGATCCTCATGTGATTCATAAGCACATGGGGGGCAAGGTTCACGGGCTATTGGCGATCGGTGGCGACAACCTACGGTAAGATCTCTTTCGTACACTTGTATATTATGATTGCAAAACTGACTGCTACATTATGCATTTTGCCGATCTTCAGAGTATATGCCCGAGGTTTGGGCTAGCCAGAGCGGCGGTGAGACCCGTCGCCAGTTTGAGGAGCGCCTGCAGAGGGAGAGGGAGCAGCAACAGAAGAGGCACGAGGAGGAGCGGGCCCATGATAGAGAAATGATAAGGGCCATGCAGGAGAGCCTGAGGGCAGCGCAGGAGGACTACGACAGAAGGCTTCGACAGCTTGAGGCGTTCGTCGCTGGGGTAACGCATTCGCACTTCAATTCATTTTTATAAATGCATATCTTATCATGTGTACTAACGAAATCAAATATATGTGCAGACCGGTCCAAGTGGTCACGCAGGGCTTGCAGGCAGCTCCTCGAGCCAGGTGGGGATTGCGGGTCCCTCCACAGGTGGCCCGGCCGTGTACAGTAGCCACCCAGCCCCTCCAGGAACCTATGTTGGCCAGGGCGGCTACCCTGGATAGACGGCACCACTAGGCACCTACGGGACCCAGCCGACCTACGTCTCCATGCCCAACTGAAGGATCGGGATGTCGTCTAGAGGGGGTGATAGGTGTTATAAATTTTCAACCCTTTAAAAGCACAGCGGAAAATAATATCGGATGTTCCGATGTTGATATCGGATAGTCCGATATGGATACCTGCACCAAAATCAAATTCACAACACAAGAGAGAGTAATAGCACAAGACGGTGTTAGCTAACAACAAGTATAAGCACATATCAATGTAAATCAAGTTAAAGGACAAGTGGGAAACCAAGAGTGAAGTGGAGACTCGAAGATTTGTTCCCGAAGTTCGGATTTGTTCCCGAAGTTCGGATTCTTGAAGGTAGACTCGGTTACACTTGAGCCCGGGTCTCATTCAACCCTTCCCTCACCGAGGTCGCACCACGACCACTCGGTTTCACTCCTTGATTACTTCCCTTCCGGAGGCGGAATCGGCCTTCGCAAACTTGCACGGCTCACCACACAAAGCACCGATGGCTCGTTGTCCACTCCTAACAGTCTAGGAGTCCTCAACCTCCAAGAGTAACAAAAGCACACAAAGAACAAACTCGGAGATGAACTCAAGTGCTCAAAGATCGACTTCTTCTCACTTAGCACTCACACCCTCTCCCAACTCTTCTCACAAAGATGATCACTTAGATCTAGAGTGGAGAGGGCAAGAAACCCTAGGTTGCTTGAAAGTTCTTCTATAAAATGGTGTGGAAGGCAACCTTCACCCGTGGGGAAGAGGGAGGTCCTAAATAGCCTCACACAGAAACTAGCCGTTTGAAACTGACAGATATCGGATAGTCCGATGTCAACATCGGATAGTTTCAATATTTTTGGAAATGGAGACAGAGAGGGGTCAATCGGACCTAACATCGGAACATTCCGATCCATATATATCGGAACGTTCCGATCCAACATCGGATAGTCCGATACAGCACACAGCTAATGATGGAAACAGACGTAACTTTTGACTCCGAACTCCGATTTCAATGATCTTGGGCTCCACGAAAAGCTAAGAACAAGGGCTACACAACCCACGATGTCTCACTGCCTAAATCTCAAAGGATAGGATTAGTAACCACAAAGGAAGCCACGAAATACCTAATACTCTCACTTTCCGACACCACCAACACTCCTCTCCCTCTATCTCTCTCAAAGATTGATCACTTGAGCACCCGAGACATATATAAGCCATTCAACGTTGCATCCATCTTAATAGTACAGCAATCCTTAGACTCAAATTATAAATAAAACCATACAAGCTTTAGGATAAACCACTTGCCGTCTTCTTTCGTCATTTTGAGGTTCAACGATGTTGTTAATCTTGAGCACCCTTGATGCATTGTGCATGATGACCTTTACTAAATGATTGATGGCGTCTTCGTCTTGTCAACCTTGACTTAATTCACCTCATGTGACTTTCATCATTTGACTTTGACTCGATCATCCGATCATCCTGCCAAATCGACCTTGACTTAATGCTCAACTCTTGGTGACATCGTTGTCTTGTTGACTTCGACATAATCGTCATTCTTCAACGTACATTGGTCATCACACAAACTCATAGGACTTAATTCTTTCCAAATCACTCGTGAAATACATTCGTCCAAAAGCTCAATAAATATGGATTAATTTGATATTGGTGAGCGATTAAGTGTCAAAGTATTTCACATAAAGAAGCACGACACAAGTGGAAACACTTGGCACAAGAAAGGTCTCTATTAAGTGTATCAAGGTAAATATGTGTTTGATCTATATGCACTAGATAGATGAATTAATAATCACAAGTTCACTTAATGATGCATATGGGAATATATTCATGATTTACACATGTGCAAATTCATATTCGAATCAAGAGAGAAGTTGCGAACCAATGTAGATTAAGCTTCACTAAATTAAGTGCATGTGAGAATATTCATGGAAAGCCTACATGCACAAATCCATTTAAACACGGTGAAGTTTATCTAGTGTACCGATTAAGATGATCACTAATACATGGTAATATAAAAGATCTTATAGAGCAATCAACATGTTCATAATATATTTATACTCAAATAAATACGACAAGATATGACGAGCATAAATCTAATTAACCAATAACATGTGATTACACAAAGGAGTTGCAGACATCAATTAACAATCCATCTTATTCGCATAAATGAGACTACAAAAGATAAACAATCAAGTGTGTTAGTCTCATTGAAATGATTAGCATAAGACGTACCATTTAGAATGAATAGCTTGTCCACTTGACATATATGATTTTCCTGTAAATAGGATAAGACTAAAGCAATCTTGATAATAAACATATTAGTCTCATAGCAATAAACATATTTGAGGTGTGACATTTAATAAACATTAAACTAAACATTGCCATTAAATGTGTTTGACATTGCCATTAAATGTGTTTGTCATTAATCATCAAAATCACACAAGGTCACTTGCACTTACACCAACTACCCGAACGTCGAGCGTCCCTGGTTCCGTGATCCAGCGATAAGTCACCTATGCAAAATCAATACACTATCGCATAGTATATATATGTCAACTGACTAATTGAAAAATCTCCCAGGGTTCGGGTTCTGCCATGTCTACGCCTCCGTCCTTCGTGCCACATCCTCAGGATGACACGCAGCAGGGCGAGGAAGCCTCCGGGAACATGGCCGCCAACCTCGCGGAGCAGCTCTTCGGCACCCCACCACGGCAGCCGCGATATTGTGATTATGATTGTTATGTTCATGTTGTCAATGTGATGATTGTGGTGTTTGTCATATTAAGATTGTGATGTTGATATGCTTGGACATATGGTATTACTTTGTCGTATATTGAAATTGTTGTATCGGAGATATATATGTGTATTTGTGAAATTGTGGAAAATTTGAATGTGCGGGTTTTTGGGTGTGCCGATTGCAGCTGTTGCTGCTGCTGGGTGCAGTAGCAGCTGCAAAATTATTGTGATTTTTTTCAATTTGTAAAAAAAAATTGCTGGTTTACAATCATTCCCGACGGCTAGACCCTGACCGTCGAGAAAAGTATCCATGGGCCCACCTGCCAGCGCAGGCCACAGCCGGGTCCAGCTGGAGGCAGACTAAACAATCTCGACGGCTGTGAGCCGTCGTAACTCGATAATTGGGCTGGGCCAGTGTACTGCTCGGCCTGCCAAGGATCTTTCTCGACGGCTTATAGCCGTCGAGAATAGTGCTGCCATAGGTCGTGCCTGGTTTTCGACTTTTTTACGACGGCTCGTATGTAGCCGTCGAGATAGCTTCTATCGACGGCCAAGCCGTCGAGATAGGTCATCTCTCTCGACCACTCTATCTCGACGGCCAAATCTCAATGGCCGGCCGTCGAGATTGATCTGTCTCAACGGTTTCTATACTTTTCTCGACGGCTTTGGCCGTCGAGATTTTCCGTGATCCGTGTGGTGAAGGAAAAACAGTTCGAGCTCTTCCTGAATAGCTTCCTTCAAAAGGGCTTCCGCTTGCTCAGTGAATGTCTTGTTAGAAGATATAGTTTTTTGAAATTAAGGTTTCGTATCTTTTAGGTGTTTACATAACTCATCCAAAAATTTCTTTACCTGTCCAATTTCTATAAGTGTCATTGAGAGGCATGGATTTTCCTACTTGATTCCTCTTGGTTCATTGATTTAATGGGTGAATGTGCGGTGAATTTGTAACGCACGTATATCTCTCTCTGGTTGGTGTATAGACTGAATTAAAGTTTCTTTCATTATGTAAAAAAATTTCATCATAGCAAACACTACTCTTGTGTATATGACCAGTGCTAAACTAGCTGCATGGTGTTGCTTATGTGTTCATATCACATGGTCATGTCCTTCCATCCTAGCTGAGATCGATCTTAATTTCATCCACCATGTATGGTCACTTTTGTCCGTAGTACTTCAACCTCACCACTGGCCAGTAGGCCAAGCTAGCTATGCATACGCAAAATCAATCATGGAAACAAAATCACTAAAAGCTCCTGTTCATCCGCTTGCGGAACCTCGCTATGAACATGTCAGCAGCTTGGTCGATCTCATCGTATATGTTGAACTCCAGGCCTTCAACCTCCCGGCTGCTCCTGATTATATCGATCACCGATGGTTCGTCATCGTCGCCCAACGCATCAAGCAGCACATCGTCACGATCGTCGCCATTGTCCTCGCCGGTGTAGCAGATGTCATCGTCGTTGAAGAGAGAGTGGGTCCAGTCATGGTAGCCATGGTGGTCGACGTCTCCCTGACCCTGTTCGAACAGTGCCAGCTGACGAGAGAGATCAGCGAGCATCTCGCCATGGACCGGTTTCTCGCAGCCGGCCGCCGCCACCGCCGCCTTGCGCAGCACGAGAGCCTTGTCGCAGCCCGGGCCCAGCCCAGCCTTCTCCCGCTCCGCCATGAGCGCGTGGATCCTGTGAGAGATGGCGCCAACCATGGCCAGCCTGCGGCGCAGCGATGCGACGATGAGGAGCCTGGCCCTGAGGGCGCAGGTCTTGCTCTTCAACGTCGCCGCCGCCTTCTTCAGGAGCCCGGGGGCCTTGCTGATGATCTTCATCTTCGATGATGGGAGAGATGGGTGACAGCTGATGAAGATAGATCACTGAAAGTCTCAAATGAAGCTAAAAGAGAAGAGACAAACCATATATGCTTCGGAGCTCAGAGGCATGGGCCTTGTACCGAGGCCCTAAGGGTGTATTTATAGCCAACAACCAACCATGCAACCGTGCAACTTTATTTGCTCACATCATTATCAAAACCAAGCTTTCATTTCCACAGCTCAAAGCACATGAAAGAAACATTTGGGGAAAAAAATATGATATATGATATATATGCATGTGGAGGAAGCACTGAAGAATGTTGAGAGTGGAAGCAAGGAGGCTAAAGAAGGGGCCTATGGTGACGAAAAGGCAGAAAAGGAGGAGCAAGGATATGGAGAAAGTATTCCAATTAGGCCATAAAGGACACTATGTCCAGGGCGAAGGTTGGCCGCCCAGGATCCCAATATCTTTTTTGAACTAGCATCAATTAAAAGTACAAACCCGAGAACGAGGTACGTTCGGTCACCACATGGGCCTTCCCGCGCGCAGCGCTCGCTCGTAGCTCGCTTGACGCTCACGTCGCGTATGTTTGGTCGCCACGTGGGCCTCCCCGTGCCCAGCGCTTGCTCGCAGCTCGCTTGACGCTCGCATCGTGTGCATTTGGCCGCCACGTGGGCCTCCCCGCGCCCAGCGCTAGCTCCCAGCTCGCTGTGCGCTCGCGTTGCCTGTACGCGACGCGCATGCTGCTCTCTGCCGGCTCTCTCGCTATGCCGCGCGGCTAGCGAGCGCACGGCTGGCTCGGCGTGCCACGCGGCCAGTGTAATATTAATATATGTGTGTGTGCGCGTATATTAATTATATGCGGGTTGGTTGCAGTAGCTGATGACGGTTCAACCAGAAGACGCACCAAAGTGCTTCCTTGTGATTCATGCACGGCCGGCCGGGAAAGCTGCGGCTCGAATCGCCAATGGCGCGTTCTTGTCTCTAGCTCATGCACGTTACGAAGCTAGTGCTCTGCCTTTTGCTTCGCTTTGCATGCAGTGCTGCAGCTGTAGCAGGTGCAGGTGCAGGTGCAGCTGCAGCTGCAGCTGCTGTTCTCTGTTGGTGACCGTCAACACGCAGACCTAGTAGCTTGATTTATTTGGAGTGGTCTCGGGCGGCACGTGCTCTCCATGCGCGTACTGCAGGAACTAGGAAGAAGAAAATGACGGCACGCTCTATGTGCTTTGGAGATCTGTATCTACCAGAGCATCCACAGAAGAAGCTGTAAAATAAAATGGGCAGAGATAGAGTGTCTGCTGAAAGGAACGAATCTTTTAAAGTGTAGTGTAAAAATGTGAAGAAATTTTAAAGCTTAAAATAAATTCGAGCCAACTTCGAGGCTCTAGCGGTCTAGCATGAACTCTAGTCTGTTTTAAACCGAGCTCAAGCAGCTCATTGTCTTAGCCTAAGTTCCACCCTCAGCTATTATGCCCACAGATATTGAGCCCACCAAGTTTCACGGCAACCTATCGAGCTCATCAATTAATCTCCACTTATAGCCTAGGAAGCTACTACCCATCAAACTAGAGAACCCGATCCATCGGGTCCCAACCCGGCCTGATATCAAGGGTGAACCCGAGTCAGGTCCTCGGTTCCAACTGATTCAGGTTCAGGTCAACCTCTGCTCCGACCCAGCTTGCCTCGACTTGGCCTCACTCTGCTAAGTGCTGATTGATTTGGCCCATTTGACCCATAGTGCTAGCCTAGCCGAGCTTCCACATGTGACTGCTAAAGCGCCAAGCCTACCTCCCTGAAAGGCCCAAACCAACTCGGTGGCCTAGCAAGCTCCCTTAGCCTCTCTCCCCTGACTCCTCTTCCCCTTAATTTGTCTCCTTCAGCCTCTGTCTCTTTCATGCACCTTCGCTTCCTAGTGTTTTCTAATTTTCTCCCACCTCATTTGTCTTGACGGTGCAATGGTTCTCTCTCGGTGGCGCGACAACATCCTCCCGACGGTGCTATCCAAATGGCGGCGGTGGAAAGGGTGTGATGCACAGCGACAGTGTGTACGGCTCTACGGTGCACAATGACGACTTCCTCCCTACCTTCCCCAGCCACGACAACTAGCGTAGGTTCTTCTCCCCTCACCTACTCTTCTCGAGTCGGGGCAGATTGAGGACCTGGCGAAGTGGGTCAGGTTCGTGGTGGAGCGGGCTTTTCGGATCCTCGATCCAGCCCGAGTCAGGTTAGGTCAAGTTGATACCCAACTCAATCCATCTAAACCTCTCTATCTCAAACTTAGTCCTTGTAACTCATCCATTGAGTCACATCTTCTTACCTCCCCCCTTAGTGCCATCAGTGGGCTTCGCCGCCGGTCGGTCTAATATGTGAAATCTAGAAAGTGCTATCACCTCTCTCGAGGTCGCACATACCTGTTCTACCAAACCGCGCGCAGCCCAAAATTGTTACATTGTTTTTTTTACAAAGAATTGATATAAAGAAGAGTACTTAATTACAATAGATATACACATATGCATGTGTTGACAGCCTTAATTATATATCTAACACGTTCCACCCTGATCATCGAGCATGAGCGTTGTTGTCCTGCCTCGAGGGCCGTCACTGTCTTGACCACTCCTGTTAGAGGTGGATTCAAGAAAACAAGTCGATGAGGTCGTTGGGTCATTTTAACACTAAATCAATGTGTGTGTGTATGTATGTATATATATAGTAAAAATATTTGGGACTCCATGGAGTCCGTGCTCCGTATCTAGTTTGAAAATAATTAATTGTGCATTTATTGCATTCACACCTTTGAATGGTAAATGATAATGTCGTTTTGCATGTATTTACTTTGTATGAACGAATCTTGATGAAATTCAACGGCAGCAAAGAATGGAGCACCGACTCCATGAAGTCCCATTCCTTTTTCCTACACACACACGGAGTGAGATATAATATGCGCGGCTAGATTTGTTTCGGCATATGGTGTTTATCTCTAACTCATAACCTCTCTAATATATTAGATCAAATTTAGTGTTTATTTCTAATATATTATATCTCCTTTAGTATTTAATATGAATCTCTAATATTTTATTTTAATCTAAGCCGTATGGATCTTTTATTTTTTATTGATTTATGTGAGAATTTATTCAATTAATCTAGGCCGTTATAATTTGGTCCCACCGTTGATTGAACGACTAAAATATTCATATTATATCATCTTTAGTATTTATTTCAAATTTCTAAGATTTTTTACTTTAATCTAAACCGTTATAATCCGACCCCCACAAAAATCAGCGGCATAGATCTTTTATCTTTTTCTTTATTTATGTGAGAATTTTTTTTATTGATCTAGGCCGTTATAATTTGTTCTCACTGTTGATCGAACGGTTGAAATAATCTGGTTGATGTGGACTAACATGGTGGCTCCGTTTTTTTCTACTTTAATAATATAAATATATTAGATAGATAGATAGACTAATAGTGTTGCAATAAATAAAAAGGATTTGTCTGAAAAATATCGGAGTTGTTTGACCCCGACGCTAACACTGTAGATCCGCTCCTTACTGTCATCCCGTGTCACCCCGTCCATCTCCCCACGTCGTTTGTGCGTCTTGAGCGCGCCCATCGATCGCAGCGCGCGCAACCAGAACGCACACAGACCGCCCAAGTGTGCACGGCACAAGACACCGTCGCTGTTTCCACGTGATTCATGCCCAATTCCCAAACAATTAAAGCCGGCCGGGAAAGTCGCGGGTCGATCGCCAATGGTGCGTTCTTCGCCCATTCACGGACTGACGTGCGAAGCTCCATGGATCGAAGTGCTCTGGGCTTTTGCATCCACTGCTGCTGCTGCTGCTGCTGCTAGCTCTTTGGCGATCGTCAAACACGCAGATCCGAGAGCTTTATTTATTTCTCTCTCTTTCCACGGTTTATGCAGCAGCTTGCCACACGTACCGTCGCGTGCGCGCGCGCGGAGTTTGAGTTGGAATCGATCGTCTCGGACGGCGCGTGCGCTCCGTGCGCGTACTGTGAGGGAGGAGAAAGAAGGCACGACGACGACGCGTCGAGATTTGTGAGTTGTGACTTCGTGACACCGGGACAACCAAGGCGCTGGGCAGCAAAAGATGGGGGAAGATATTTATGGTGTGTCGCAGGCACGGTTGCATGTGTTTGCGCACGTCTGAAACATGACTCTTAGACAGAGAAGTTTACAACATCTTTAACGACTTCTAAGTTAGAACGTCGCAGATACTATTTACATATGCTTATAACTATTTTCCATATTTCTTTTTATATTCTATTTGCTATAGTAATAGAATATTCTGACTTAGGATTCGCTGGAAATGTTTTTAGAGCGTAGCTTTTGAGTAACAAGTGATGACTTCTTTTGAGACTCTTCGGGTGAATCCGGTGAGCAGTGGGAAATCAGATTTGGAGAGTGGACGAGCAAAGGATTAGCATGTAGCTAGACACTTGTCGCGTGAAGAATCATGTTCTACGCAACTTCTTTTTTCTGTTCTTTAGAGATGAAATTATCGAATTATTTAATAACAGCCTATGGCGGCCACGCATGGTGAAGAGGACCGCGTGTATAGTGGTCGAGCGAGACATTATATATTAATATTATATTGTTTAAATAATAGGAAAAAAAATTGGACTCCAACAATAAGGGATGCATATAAGAGCATCCCTAATAACCCCCTATCCCAACACCTAAAACACTATTCATATGTGTATTAACAGTGTTTTAGAGATGAAATAGAGACTAGTATAAAACCAGTTGGCAATGGGGATAGGAATACCAAAGTTTTTGAGCTGTTAAAACCAGATATCTGTGAATGGGATGTGGATAAGGTGAATAGTTGCTTTTTACCGTGTGATGTCAGGGACATTTTGCATATTGGCTTACCTTTTGTCAAGATTCCTGATATGCATGCATGGACGTATAGTAAGAATGAGCACTATACAGTCAACTCGGGTTATAAATTGTGTCGCAAGATCAATGATCTGCAACAACAAATCAACACAAGATACAAACCGACAGGCCCCCTACCATCTGCGTGTGGTTCCTTCCCCCCGCTTCTAGTTTTATCGCCTGCGTGCGGTGTGTCCCGCCTGCGTGCGGAGTGTCCCCCTCCCCCTTTTGTTTTACCGCCTGCGTGTGGTGCGTCCCGCCTACGAGCGGAGTGTCCCTTCCCCCCATCTGGGGCTAGTCTTGTGTTCCTCTTCTCCACCTTATGAAGATCGTCTCTTGGAACATTAGAGGTCTCAACTCGGCAGCCAAAAGGGACGTGGTCGCTTCTCTTGTTCGTTCTTGTCGCCCCTCCATCCTTGCCCTCCAAGAAAGCCCTGGCCCGTTGGGCCGGCCTAAGGCACGGATGGACGGCCCGGCCCATGGCACGGCACGGTTGGGAATGAGTCGGGCCTGCACGGCCCGGTATAGCGTGCCATGCCTGGGCCTATAGTTGGGCACGCAGTGCCAGCCCGGCACGGCCCGAATTTTAAACGGGCCTGCCTAGGCCCGATAGCTGGGAAGTGGGAGCCTGGGAGTGGGAGGCCACGAGAGGCCGGAGGCCTAGTGAGGCGCGCGGCCCAGCCCAACGCCGCCCCCCAAGGCCCCAAGTGGCCAAGTCCCCAACCCCAACGGCCACTCCCCGACGCCTCTATCTCTCACTCTTAGACTCAGTCTCTCTCGCACTCGCCAGTCGCCACTCGCCACTCGCACACTCGCACAGCACACTCGCACTCTCTCAACCCTAACCCTAATCGATTTGATTCCCCTCCCCCCCTCTTCTCTCGCACGGGCGGCGGCGCCGCCGCGTCTCTCTCTCTCCCTCGCGTCCGTCGATTCATCGTCTCCGGCGCCGGTGAGATCGCTGCTGGACGCGGATCTGAGCTCTGAGGGCGCGGATCTAACTCGCCGGCCATCGACTCCGGTGTCTCCGGGCTCCGGCGCGCAGGTAACGTGATCCCCATCCGGCCATCCCCTTTCTTCTGTCTCCGTCTTGATCTCTCTTTCTTGTCTTTCTCTCGCACCTGTGGGTTCCTGTGATGTTTGTTGCTCACTTGATCCCTCCCCTGCCTCCTCCAACTCGTCCACCTCTTCCTGCACCTCATGCTCAATCTCGTCACCATCTACTACATGTGCTCCTTCAACATCCATACTTTCGACAGGTTCATCCAACGCTTCTTCAGTTTGTTGCCTGTATTTGGCCTGAACAAGAAGTGTTGGTGGCAATCCTCGTTCAGTGGCGATCTCGACATAACACCTCCATCCTCGGGTTGCCTTTATCGGTAGCAACTCCCAATAAGGTCTTTCCGTTGCACGGCTAACAACAGCACTGATATCCAGACCATATTCATCGGGGTTCATTTGGAGCGTCCTTAACAGCCAGTTTTCTATCCCTGCTTACATTCTCTCCGTGGGTCTTGATATCCCGAACATCACTAACTGGAACATAGATAGGTCTACCCCGTTGGGACCAAAATTGATATCCCCTTGTCCGTAATGAACATTAAAATATTTTCTGTCTGACATTGACCCTGTAAAAAAAATGACTCCTAATAAATTTCGAATTCTTCCCGTACCGACAAAAACACCTTAAAGATTTATCGGTTTTAATCCTTTGTACTATGCATTAAACCTACGTTGTTGGCTCTGTTTTCTTGCACCAGCGCTGTGCTTGCCACATTGTTAATTTGATAGTCAAGCCTGGTTTGAAGAGATTGAAACCTTACCTTGAGTCTTTTAGAACTGCCATATCTTTTTTGAATTCATCTAACCAACGCATTGCTGCATACAAATCTTACTGTGTTGCTATGAATGTACGTCCTCGTAAGTTTGGTTTAGATATGGATGTGAGATGGAATTCTACTTATCTCATGCTCAAGCACTTACTACCATATAGGGGCACTTTTAAGTCTTTACCAATACTCACTATAATGGTGCTCTCCTGACTGAATCACACTGGTATATTGCTGAAAAAATGTTAGAATTCCTTGAAATGTTTTACAACTGTACTGTCACACTCTCTGGTGTTTATTATCCAACTGCTCCATTAATGTTGCATCAAATACTGGAGATAGCTGCCCATCTTAACAACTATGAGAATGACAGTTTACTTAGAGATATTGTTGTTCCAATGAAAACTAAATTTCTTAAATATTGGAGGGACATTCCTATGCTATATGCCTTTGCATTTATTTTGGATCCCAGAGCTAAGTTGAGAGGTTTTTATAATGTTCTTATGCTTCTATCTCAGCTCACTGGCAGTAATTACTCTCAATACTTAACTGATGTGAAGGCTAGTTTGAATAGTATCTATTGCAGGTATGACAACAAATTTGGAGCAGTTCGCTTGCAGATACCTTCACAGCAAGCAACTGTTCTTGGAAGGAAAAAAACTGCTTGGGATAAGATATATGGTTCCACTGCTACTGCTTCTAGTTCTATTTCTGCAGCTGCTTCTGCTTCTGGTTCAGCTACTCCTGCTCCTGCTCCATTCTTTGGAACTGGTCCAGGTCCAGCTAGTACTGAACTATCATCGTACCTTGACAGTGACACACTAAATCAGTTTGATGAGGACTTCAACATGCTCAGTTGGTGGCATGAGCACAAATTGAGCTATTCAGTTCTTTCTATGCTAGCTAAGGATATAATGATTGTGCCTGTCTCAACTATATCTTCTGAATCTGCTTTTATTTTGACTGGCAGGTTGATCTAGGAGCGGCGACGTCGTCTAGCACCTGAGATGGTGGAGATGCTGTCATGCATCAAAGACTGGGAGCAAGGAGCAGCCCGAGCACAACACAATTTGGAGAACAAAGACTTGGAAGAATCCTTCACCAACCTCTACCTTGATGAAGCTGATCCACCACCACTAGTCCACCAGTAATGAACCTGATGAGCTGATGCTGTAATGTGGACTGTAATATGGACTGTAATTTGGACTGTAATATCTAATATGGACTGGAGTCCTGGACTGTAATATTATATGCTAGACAGCTAGTGACATAAGACTATGAGCTGGGCCGTAGCTGTACTCTTTTTTTCTTTTTAGGGTTTTCTCACGAGGTGTGAGTTTTTACCTACAAAGGTTTTTAATGAGGCAGCCATACCAAACAGCTCAAAATCCTATATGTATAATGTATATATTTAGTTTGCTATCTGCTATGAAACCGGTTGGCAATGGGGATAGGAATACCAAAGTTTTTGAACTGTTAAAACCAGATCGATATGAATGGGATGTGGATAAGGTGAATAGTTGCTTTATATTGTGTGATGTCAGGGACATTTTGCATATTGGCTTACCTTTTGCCAAGATTCCTGATATGCATGGGGGGAGGGCTTCTTTTTCCCCCGAAATTTGTAACTTTTCTCCTACTTAAATACAAAGCAGGCAGTTCTTCTGCCCTTCACTCAAAAAAAAAAACACAAGAAGAGGGGCACCCTTAGTACAGAGATATCATGTTGCTTGGAAACAAATTTGGAAATTGGGAATACCAACACGATTAAGGCATCTGGTGTGGAGAATCTGTAAGCATAATCTCCCCACTGGTTATAATTTGATGATACGAAGAATCTCTAATAACCCTTTATGTGCTACCTGTGGGCGAGAAGAAAATGAGCAACATATATTTTTGGAGTGCCCGGTTGCTATGCTACTCTGGGAACTAGTTTATAGTTTGTTACCTGAGATAATAATTCCTTCAGAAATGCGTCAATTCGACGGACCTATGCATGATTGGATGTTGCAAATGGTGTCTCACTTATCTAAGGACAAGTTGCACATCCTTATCTTGGGGTGTTCCGAACTATGGCAGCGGAAAATCAAGTGATCTTTGGAGGGTATCCAGAAAATATCCAATCACTAGGATTCAAAATAAAAAATCTGTATGAGGAGCTTGGAGTGATATACAAGAAACCTGCTAGTGAAAAATCAAACTCAGAGCACGATGAGATGCCGAGGTCTGGACATATCTGTACTGTCAATGCAGCTACGACCCTTCTACCTCAGATGCAGTGGGAGCGACGATTCTCTTTGATGAGGAGCGACAGTTGGTAGCAGCGAAGGTAACAGACCTTGGTAAAGCGTCAAAACTTGAGGAAGCAGAAGCCAAAGCTTCGAGAAGTTCATTTCTGACCAAAGCTTTACCAAAGTCATAAGTCACGCGGAAAGACGCGGTAAATCACGTAATCACGCGCACGCGTGCGTGTGACTCTAGCAAAAATAGCTTCCAATTCCTCATGTGCCTCATGACAAGGGGAGTTGGTAGCTCTCCCTTATAAGTTGGTATAATCACCCACCCACTAGCAAGGTGGTACTATTCTTTATATGCTTCGGCATTTTCAGGATGGGCCAAATGGGCCAAATTCCAACATTTTGAGGCCTCATTTGTTCCTGCTATGTACTGTAATAATCCCCATGCAATCCCTGCTATTCCCTAGTATGATATCGTCTGCTTTTGTTCCAAAAAAAAAGATAGAGAGACTGTTGGGATGCTCAAACTAGTACAAACACTTGATAAAAATCTTAAAACTAAGCGTGATGACAAACAATTGTCATCATAAGACAAAAGCAACCAGAAGAATAAGTTACTATCCCATAACAATCAGAAGACTTAAACATCTTATTGATTGTAATTTTAAGCATCATATAGAAGATGATAATCGATTTTCATGAGATTACACTAGGATTTATAAGAGTAGTCAATTCCAAGATCTTCTCACAACATCTAAAATGATTTGGTGAGAAAGGGAAACCATTGAAATAACTAGTTTTTTTTTTGAAAAAAGGATAAAGATTCGTTTGCATCGAAATCCTTTTACAACAAGATCCAGGGAAAATTGACTGATAAACAACAAAAGCTTGTAGGACCTAACTAAGAAACAACACATGCATCTAGCTTCAATCTATTTACCACCATCATTGAATCCAAATATTGTTGTCATCCGCATTGCCGCCAACTTCATCTATAAATGACCAAATGGGCAGCTCGGTCTGGCCCAAGCCCATTTAAACACAACCCATTTAGAATGGGCTTGACATGGCCGTGACGCCCTAAGCACGTTGCTACGGGAGGCATGGCCATGCCGGGCTGGCCCAAGGCCCGGCTACCCCATCGGGTCTGTGAGCACATTTGTATTTAAAATTTTAAATGGAGAAAATAGGAGGCAAAAACAACAATCATAGGCTTTGAAGCTCTTGGCTTCGAAAGTTCTATTACCACACCAGCTAGCCATTAGGACATGATTTCTTTTATGATGGTTTTACCATGGTATATTCTAAGTACATATTTATGAACCAAAACATGCACTCAAAAAATAGTCGTGTCGTGCCGGGCCACGGCACGCCTGACAAGGTCGCGCCAGCCCGGGCCCGATTTTCACCGTGTTGTGTCGTGCTTTGGGCTGGGCCAAAACTATTGGCCTCATGCCAGCCCATTTAGCCCGGCCCATTTGGACATTATAACTTCATCTTCCCTAGCCACATCCTGACAGGGAGACGAAATTGAAGATCAATATCAATAATAGTCTTGAAAGTTTGCATGCCCGTCATGATTGCGATCGAGAAAGATGAATACATGCACGCAATATTGGCAATGTTGTCGTCATCGTTGAGACCGCTAGCATGTGAGGCACCAAAAAGCATCCGGGATCTTTCCCTTTTTGTTCGACTTCTCCTTGAATAATCCTCTGACGAAAAATCTAAACCGTGCGATTCCTACCATTGTCTAGAGTAGATCCCACGTCGAGATTCTTCCCCCCTTCTTTATCCGCGCCACAAAATGGCCTAGAGAGGTCTCTTATTGGCTAATTGGAACGAAGATTTAGTCTAACAAAGGTCCTCCCGTCACAGATCCAACATCGTCTCCTCCCACCAATTACCCAGAGGCCGTCGATGTAGAGAATTCTGACCGGATTTGCGGTGAAACAACTAGTCTTGATTAGCAATGCTAACTAGTCAAAACCAAATATAATAACTTAAAATTCACCGTAAAGCCATCCATTAAATCAATGAATCAAGAGGCAATCCAGTAGGAAGACCTATGTCCCTCAACGCCTTCTATAGTAATGTAATGGTACTCATGGGAATCATCATTGTTGATTTTGCTTAAGAACAGAAATTGTGATTTCTTTTGGATTGACACTTCAACGCCCTTTTGTCACCACTGTCATTGTCATTGCAAAGCCTGTCACTATATGTCACCATCTGACCGTCATTGGAGCCAGCATATAGATTTGGTTGCCTCCACTCATTGCTAACTACACTCGCATCAGATCTGTGGATTTTGGACAGGACGATGGCATGACCACAAAGGAGCGAGACAATATATTGTAAATGTCAACCTGTGGCATTCCCTAGATCGCGCTCATCTATTCTAAAATCAGAGACCGTGGAAGTTGTAAGACCCATATCAATCAAAATCTCAATGAACCGAGACATAAAAGAAAATCCATGCACTAATCAATTTGATTATCTTGGCCTATTTATATTCCTTTTTAGGTTCAAAATCGATGCCTAAAGTAAATAAAAAAAAAGCAAGTAGAAAACGGAGTGTCAATTGTATCCAAATTATTTTGAACAAACTGTATTGTAATCAAATTTGGACGTGGATCTGACAATGATTTTGATTTTGAGCAAACGAGCTGGAATGAAGACACGCATGGCTGTGATGTCTATATATAGCCATATGCTAGGGGAAGAAAATGTGATTATCTTGACTTATTTATATTCCTTTTTAAGTTCAATAATCAATGCCTAAAAGTAATAAAAGCAAGTAGAAAACGGAGCGTCAAATTATTCAAATTTGGACGTGGATCTGTGGTTTTGATTTTGGGCAAATGAGCTAGAATGATTTTGATTTATCTAGCTAGGGGAAGAAAATTAAAAAAAAAAAACAACTGTTGAGAGTGGGATTTGAACCCACGCCCTTTCGGACCAGAACCTTAATCTGGCGCCTTAGACCAACTCGGCCATCTCAACTTTTCTTGTATGCTCATCGTTCTTTTTATCTTATCATAGGCAAATTAAACTCCCTCGATGAACGTCCAGACTCTATAATTGGGGTCATGGGGAAGTAGGGGGCTACGCCCATTCGTCCAAGAGCAGAATTGTCCCAAAGCTCAGTAATTATCAGCATATAGTCGTGCAGATTGCAGAACAAATAAAAGGAACTGGATTGATTAGTTGTGGAACAGAAAAAACGAGATCCCTTCTTATTCGGCTACTTTTAGATGACCTGCGTCTCTGGACGAATGCAGGAGCCCATTTTGTAATAAACTAATGACTTTTAAGCTCCAATGAGGGACGGACGCATATTCCCCATGTAACCCTATTTTTCTTTGATCAATAGATGGCGCTCTCCTGGCCTTTGTTCAAAAAAAAGGAACTGGATTGATTAGATATATATGAACACGGCTACCAGAAATCGCCACTATACATTTAATTAGCAACCAATTGTTTCTACTTCCTACGATTCTATTTGCATGAGAGATTTTATTTTTGGTTCCCAAATAAAGGAGCACGCACGCTTTCTGACGAAAAGTAATTGAAGAGCAAGTTATCCCCAAGAAGGCAAGGAGCGTGGTTTCAATTTTAAAGGTTCTCCAGGAGTTAGTCCATGCCTCGGAGTTCGCTCTTGGGTGAGAGGGCCATCAAAGCGACTACGACAGATCTCATTGTAGGCCTCATATTGGGGTTCTCATGCGTGCATGATCTTCCAAGGTATGCAATCTGGTGCAAAAGAATATGGTACACTTAACACAGACTCTTGAATTTACTCAACGAAGTTAATTGTGGAGCTGGTTGATTGACCTGTATAGCTAACCTTGATAACCGAGTCAATGGGATAGTCCCCTCCTAGAGTTGGATCAACTAGTTCATGAAGAGCTTCCTTTGGGTCTGGCATGTTGAAAGCCTCCTCGAACTGCAAAGATCAATAAGTACATCAGAGAAAACATTACTCTACCACATAACTCCGCTTATGCTTTTCAGCATTTGGTGCAGTGCAGACGTGCAGTGTTTCATGCATGGTATTGTTGGCATCTCAGCATCTATATGGTCAAAGATTTGCAGGGATTCACCGAGCGTGTTAAAAAAATCATAACCACACAGGTGCACTTTCTGATAACACAAGTCCCCTGCATTCAGTTGACCATGACAATTTTCATTGCTAAATTAGTCTCCGACAGATTTAAACAATAGGGAAAGATAGGTATGGGATCCAAATCACCAGGAGTGATTAACAAACTTATTAACTGCTCTTGTATCCAATTGTAATTACATATTGAAGACAAACCATTAACAACTTGAGGAAAGCATTGTTGCTGTGCATGCATTCTTGAGTGAAATTGAAAAATAACACAAACACAATCGCTCTCTATATGTTATGAACTGCAATAGTAATAATAATAGATTAGCTGTAGAAGAAAAATAATACCAGGTAAACCAGGCCTTTTGCATAACTAGTGGATTCATTTGATTGCACGATAGCTTCTTTGGCTGAAAGAAGCTCATAAAGGACAATACCAAAAGCATAAACATCCACCTTAGGAGAAACATCACCATATTGGGCATACCTGTAATTCAAATGTCCCTTTAATGACAAACTGTGCTTGCAGACAGATATAACATAATAGTTTGATGTACCCTGATAATGTGCACATACACATGCAAACACACAGTTTTTTTTGTCAGAATCTAAGCACTTACTCTGGAGGCATGTAGCCAAATGTGCCAACAATGCGTGTAGGAAGCGTCACACTTCCAGCTTCCGTGAGCTTTGTTAATCCAAAATCTGCAACCTGCAAGTACAGATGGTTATTGCATATAAGATGACCAAAACATGAGCAGTTTCATGGAAATATAATAACCTTTGCTCGAAAGTCCTTGTCTATCAGAATATTTGCAGACTTGATATCCCGGTGAACATAAACTGGAACAGTGTGCTCATGTATATACTCAAGACCTCTTGCTGAATCAAGGGCAATCCGCACTCTATTAGCCCATGAGAGAGGTTCATTACCTATAGACAGAATTTGTGCAATGATAATCTATAGAACGCGTCGGTACAGCACCATAATGTACATTCAAGTAGAAGCATTTTACCAATCCCACGCAGATGCTGGCTAAGGTTTCCATTCTCGATAAATTCGTAGACAAGAAATAAGCAAGTCTCAACACAATAACCAATTAGGTGGACCTGTATGAGATCAGTTAGACACCAGGAAAAATGTAAGATTAGCCAACATGGATATAAAACCAGAATTAATAACTATTATGACAGGATAAAATCTGACAATGCGTTGCATGTTGAAGGTATCTTGATCTTCTCTAAACTCTATAGGATGTTTGTTGTTGAATATTTTACACATAAATACAGGAGATATAAAGTTATGTTGGTAAAATAGCTTCGTATTCTGTTATGCTAATTCACAAAATCATTGGATCACTAACCAGATTCAGGTGATGAACATGTGTCAAAACCTTCAGTTCAGCAAGGAATTCTTGAGTTGCTTGTGTATTCATTTTCTTTATGGCAGCTTTCTGAGGCAAGAAAGAGAAAGGTAAAATTAAGAGCAGAATACATATTGATCCTTGCCTTCTTTGCGTCGTGTACATGTGAGTCCATATATGGTCATGATGTCTATTAACGTATGAAATGTATTCTGTTGCATTAGTTATCCATGTCCGTACTGGGAAAAAGGTTAAACTAACCTCACCTCTAAGCTCAGCATAATAAACCGAGCCAAAACCACCTTGCCCAATTTTATGATCTATGCTGAAGCCCTGTGTAGCGTTACTAAGCTCTTCATATGAAAATTCTATGGATTTGTCAACCTTAATGCCCTCAGCCTGTGAAGCATCACCTGAAAACAAAAATGTAATTAACAATATTATAGATTATGTGCTATTGTATTTGTGGAGATAATACAATTTATTTGGAGCTGAAGAAATAGGGCATCTATTTCCCTCACAAAAAACAGCACTAACATGGAATAGCATGAAAAGAGCAATTTACATATCCAGTCCAATTATATTTACTAACAGAAAAGTGGTAACTGCATGTTCATGTCTAGGGATGTGTGCATAAGTTTAACAGGTGCATGAAAAAATGAGTGGAGTATGAAAAGAAAACCTACAAAGTTATATCTCATTGATCAAAGGCTTAGAATTTCATGTTGTAATGTACACAGCGGTTTGGCACATCGGTAGATTAGTACTATAGCCTAGAAAAGAAACTTCTCATTACCCATTTGGACAGATTCTTCTGAAGATGCAAGCAGCATGGGCTTTCTCACTTTTCTTTTCATATATAACAAGAAAGACAGCCAGATGCATACAATCAAAACAATAATACAAGCTATCACAATTCCTGCTATAGCTCCTCTAGAAAGGTTGTTTCCTGTACCACATAATAGAACATGAGATAAACATCAATATTTCTGTCAATTGACAATGCCCTCTAATTTTGCTTCTTTATTTTATAACCTTAAAGGCTGACACAGAAGCACAAGAGCACAAAAAGAGTAATGTACCTGCACTGAGCAAAATGATGAATACATATCAGCACATGTACAAATATAACAGAAGATATAGTTGCAACTCCACCAGATAGTGAAACAGTACTTACCCTGATTTTAGGGGGTTATAACTTCCATTTGGGTCTGAAAAAAAAAATTTTAAAAAAAACAAAAGTACATCAATATAGCTCGAAAATTGTTGACAGTAACTGCTTAGTTGAAAGAAAAGAGAACAAATGATACTAGTGAGTTGAAATAACCCTCTCATTGTACCAAGCAGATAACAGAGTTTCGATAAACAAGGTTAAAATTTTGACTTGAGTGATATATCTTTAACTCATTAATTCGGGGCTTTTTCTCCCATGCCACTCTTTAAAATTCGCATTTACTCCCATGCCACTCGGGCCCACATTCAGTGACTCAGGTCGTCCCACATGTCATACTCACATTGGAATTGGCATGCGAATTCAATGGCATGGGGATAATTTTCGCAACTATACTAAAACATATGAGCACCAGATAGTTTTCGTTCATTTTAAGTGTGTCGAGTTATTGACTTGCTAGATATGATAGCAATGCACTAGGAGTAAAAAATGCAGCCTAGGATAATTACTCAATGGAATGGTCTATTAGTGAAGCCTTCATTTTTTTTTTGTAATAGAAGGATCTGTTATTTCATTGTCTGCAGCCAAACTAATGGGCCATGATTGCGGCTCAGAAAAGAGCACAAAGACACACAATTGCTGAGGTCTGAACGATTGTGAATCATTCAAAAGCACACTATGAACATTCAACGCCATACCACCTCAATTGAACTCAAGTAGAAACCAACATTCCTTTTTTGCACTAGAGATAAATCCAACTACCTACATCAAACAGTAGTTGTCGAAACCTCTTCACATTTCAGTTTCAAAATTCCACAATCAAAATTGGGAAAGGATACCTCACCTTTCACAGGGATGAACACAATCCCTTTCCCGGAGACACCGTCCATCCCAGGGTTGTACCGCCTGAGAAGCTCCATCTGCGCCGGTGCGGAGAATCCGTACCGTGCCGCCACTGACGCGAGCGTCTCACCGTCCCAGAGCGGGTAGGTGAGGAACAGCCCGTAGCGCGCGGACACCCCCTCGTCACCGCACGAGCAGTTCACGGTGACATTGACCGTGCCGGCGTTGGGGAGCCCGCTCGGCGGGTGGGGGTTGGTGTCCTCGAGCCACGCGGCGGTGGTGAGGTTGGCGAAGTTGGCGGCGACGTCGTCGTAGGTGTCGCCGCGGGAGAGCGGGTAGGGGAGCGAACCGGCGAGGAAGGTGGAGGCCGGAGCGACGGGGAGCGCGAGGCAGGAGCAGGCGAAAGTCACGTTGACGCGGTCTCCGGTGACGATGTAGTCGGGGTTGGAGACGGCGGGGTTGTAGGGGAGGAGCGCGTGGTAATCGGGGATGCCGAAGAGGGAGGCGATGAAGGTGAGGTTGGAGTCTCCAGAGAAGTAGTAGGCAGCGAGAGCCAGCGGGCAGCCCACGCGGCAGCCGTCGCCGGCCTCCGCCGCCGTCGCCGCCGCCGCGCCGGCGATGAGGAGGTGCAGGAGAGAGAACATGAGTAGACGACGGAGCGAGTCCAGAGTCGTTGGAGGAAGACTGCAAGTGGGGAAGTGGAAAGGAGTGAAGGACTGAGTCAAGGACGACGGGACGCGGAGGCTTTGACTCACTACAGCAACAGAGTGGGATCACTGCAAGTGGGCCCAAGACGCACCCACGATCGGGCCCTTTCTGTCGTAGAGTATCTTCGTAGAAAGTGGGCCGTTAAGCAGCATGGCCTAGTAGAAGCTCCTGGCCCAACTGAGATCCGCGTGCCCAGAAACCGTCATAAGATCTACCATGCATGCACAAATCGTCTGAACGTAGAAAGCTTCACCTGCCTTCGGAACCCAACTCTCCGTAGAACTCCAGTAGAGTTAACGCGCACGCACCGGCTTAGGATTCCGTAGTTAGGAGAGGAAGTTCTTCTCCTCTCGTAGCCAAGGTGCCTGAGCATTTATTGTATGGAGTCCGAGCTCTTTAGGCTCGGCCTCCACCTGCTGTAACCAATTTTAACATCGAAAAAATAGCGAGAACCGAACGTAGGGCTGTTATGAAGCAGTGAAGGCCTAAACCTGGATAAAAATCACTGTCCTAGGGATGACAATTGGGTGGGTATCTTCGGGGTACACATTTGGCATACCCGAACTCAAAACCCAAAAATTTTACCTATACCCAAACCCAAAAATGTTCATGCACATCAAACCCTACTTCGGAGGAGGACAGAGAGGGAGAGGGAAGAGAGAGGAGGGGAGAGATGGGAGCGGCGTAGACCTGATGCGGCTTGATGCGGCTCGGTGGAGGCGGTGGTGGCTGCCCGATGCGGCCTAGCGGCGGCGACGACCCGGTGATGCGGCTCGACGACGACGACCTGATGCGGCTCGACGGCGGCTTCATCCCAATGAGGGCGGCGGCGGCGGCCCGATGCGGGCGACAGCGACGGTGGCGAACGACACGATCATGCAGAGAGACCGAGGGGTGTTGGTAGGGGAATGAATGGGAATTAGGGTTTTTGGGGTGTGGCCGTGTGGGGATTGGGAGGAGAGTGGGTCAGTGGAACACAGGAAGAAAGGGAGCCCGGCTGTGGTGTTGGGCTGTGGCCGCATGGTAGTGGCGGAGACAGGGGGTTGGCAAGGGCCTGACCCCCCCTATGATCTATGTGCAACCTTAAGAGGATGTTGTATCAAACTTAAGCCCATATAATTAATTTACATGACTAATTTCAGTTCTAAGAAGTATGCTATTAGTATTGATTAAACATACTCTCCCAACTAATTTATTTTATAAGACTAGCATAGTTCTTTGGAGTTTTCTTTTCAAAGAAAATGATTTTAATTTATGAATTATTATATTTCCAAGCACATTACATGTTATAGCAAATATACTAAGTTACGCACTATATATTCAATAATAGTGTTAGTGCACAATATTTCGATAAGTTTACCAAAAATTCGTAGACCACTTCTTGACGTTCACTAATATACATTTGGGATTTGACTAATTGTAGCTCATATTGCTTTTCAAAAACTACAAACATTTTTATTAGCTAGTTATCACCTTGTCAAATATGAACATAATTCTATTATTGGTGTGTAATCTTCCTTTATTCTAAAGAACTGCATAACACTTGCTATACATATACACATATATAAAATATAATCTATTTATTTAGTTGATGCCACACCACCCTCAACTTGACTTAATGTCATGTGAATATGCAAGAAAAAATGTATCATTTGATCACGGTTAAGTATCTCCACACATGACAACCTCCGCTAGGTACGATACTATTATCATTGCTTTATATACTGTTATGGCATATTTGACTCAACTTATTACATAATATAACAATATTTTTACGAAATATTTTTCTTCATATATCTCGCTTTCAATATAATGATAGGATCATACTGCAAATTAGTTTATTATGTGTCGGCCCCCTCTATGATGAAATCCTGGCTCCGCCCCTGCCGCATGGGCAGTGAGGCGGCGGGAGGCTAAGCTGTGGCAATGACATATACTTATATGTGGTCCATCTATCAAAATTCGGGTTACCCATGGGTATAAAATTGAACCCATACCTGAACCCGACTCATTCAGCTACCCGAACCCGAAAAACCCATAGGTATAGGTTGCGACCCATGCCCATCGGGTCGGATACCCATGGGTACCCATACCTATGGGTTTTCTGCCATCCCTACTAGCTGGCTATCTTTACCTGGTTTTAAAGAAAAAGTTAATAGGGTTTGGGCCTCCTACCCTAATGAGACTAATGTAGATAAATGTATCACTTTTTGGTTAAAAAAGCTTCGGAGGCATTTTTTTAAAAAATGAGAGTCTTGATTTAAAGTTAATTCTTCGTCGCTGTAAGCGAGCTTAGCTTCCTTGATGAACATAAAGCTAAGCAAAGACTTTTCCTAGTAGAATTAAGATTCAGGAAACTAGTTTGAAAGAAACTTCAGAATTTGAAGCAGCGTAGAAACTATTGGCGGCAGTGCACAAAACAAAAATAGGTCAAATTGGGTGATGGTCGCTCTTTCTCTAATCACCTATCTAAGGTGGATATTCTCTTTCAGTCTTTCAAGATCCGAATGTGAACTTCTTCACCTTCTCAGATGTGCTTTTGTCTTGACATTTTGGGAGCCTGGTGCATCCAAATTTACTGGATGATGACTTCACCCGTACAGAAGTAGATCTAGTAATTAAGAAGCTGACTTCCAGTAAATCCCCTGGACCCGTTGGTTTCAATAATTATTTTTGGAAGAATTGTTGAGATATTATTATCCTAATAATCCTACGAATAAAACTATATTTCATAGACTAATACTAATATTTTCAGTAGTACTAATTTTTTTGTGACTAACCTACCAGGTTTTCAGATCTAAAAAAACTGAGTTTAAAAAAATTAATCCAGCAGCGCAACAACGATTTTCCTCCCTCCCTCTCCCTCTCCTCCTCTCCCTTCAAATTTTGTCCATAAGCAAATCTAGGTGAGTACAATCAACTAGAATATTCCCTCAAATGTAGTCGATTGATGAGTAGCAAAACCGTTCTTTGAAATGCTTGTCTTGAAGCATTTTTGCAAAGGTCCTATTCTTCCGGCTGATAGTAGCTACAAATTTTAATTTGACAAAAAATGAGACCTGTTGAGAGATCTTAGAGAGCCTAAAAATAACAATAATAAAAAAGTATTTTAGATATTCTAAAAAGAACCATTTAAACCTTCATAAAAATGACAGCATAGCACTATGCTGTTATGTTTTCTAAAAAAACAATAAATACCTAGTGTTTATTTTTTAGTTATAATTTAAGCTAAAAAATCAGAGGCAAAAAAAATACTACAGATCGCTAGCCAGCCCGAAAAGGCGTGGCCAGCAAAACCACCCTCGTATAACTTCGTATAATGTATGCTATACGGGCTCGGATGGGGGCGGCGCGGGTGGGGAGGAAAGAGAGAGGGAGAGAATAGAGAGAGAGAGGAGAGATAAAAGAAAAGAAAAGAAAAAAGGAAAACAAAGAAATACGTGGCGCCACGCCAGCAAAACCACCCTTACGTGGCGCCCAAATCATCAAAACCATCCTTACGTGGCGCCACGTCAGCAAAACCACCGAGCAAAACCAGCTGGGGATGTGTTTTGAGCCGGTTTTGAAAGTTCAGGCGGGAATAGTAGACCAAATCATAG
This sequence comes from Raddia distichophylla, assembly GCA_005191435.1. Lineage (NCBI taxonomy): Eukaryota > Viridiplantae > Streptophyta > Magnoliopsida > Poales > Poaceae > Raddia > Raddia distichophylla. The sequence continues at coordinate 1,543,627 of SPJY01003720.1, forward strand.
TTTAGGGGGTTTTCTGGACCTTCGCGATAGTTGATGTACCTAAAGTGGACTTATTCCTTATTTTTATATACACCATTCACTTAATTTTTTGAAAATATTTTTTTTATAAATTTGTAGGGTTTTTCTCAAAGATCTCAAAAATATTTTTTTAATGATTTATTTAACCTTTTCATACCACTTTCAAAGGTGGTCAAATTTTACCAACAAAAATTAAACTAAAACTAAACAAGCAATCAAAGAGGGCCTGATGCTGCTGTCGTGCAGGTTCAAGTGTACAAGTGGGGGAAATAAACAAGCTCGATCAGGGAGTTCCTCGACAACTTCTCCCGGCACATGCAGGTCAATCGCTCGAGCTGTTGCAGGTTCACACAGGCCAAGCCGTCTACACCGAAGTCACGAGCAGATCGATCTCTCTCAGCAGCGATATGGATCACTGATGGTACGTACGTAGCCAGGAGATTGTCTCTGGGTTGATCCTTTAAAAATGTAACGGTAAACTGATTGGATGATGCGTGAGCTTGAGCGATCTGTGATGAAATTTCAAGGATGCCGTTTAGCATTCGGATTCAGGTCTAGCGCCCGTCTAGGTGCGTGTCCTGGGATTTGCATGTATATCACTCTCAACGAGCAAAATTTAAATATATATCACTCTCAACGTCAGATTTAAAGTAATTTTTTTTAAAAAAAAGTCAAAGCATACTCCACTCTCCTAAAAATGGTGCTTAATTAATTTCAACCTCTTGCAGCTAAAGGGTACTGAGCATGTTCGAAGTGGCTGAGCTAAATAAAAAACTGACTGAGCTAAAGTTAGTTATGTGTGAGGCTGAATGAATAAATTGGTTAAACAAATAAGACTAAGCTATATTGAACATGTTGTAAGCATTTTGTTGTAGGAGCATCATACCTTAATTAGGCCTTGTTCTTTTCAGTATATCGTTGCGTTAGCGTATTATTGTAGCAAAATTGAGAGGCATCGAAAAGAGGTCTAAAGATTATTAAAAAAATAATTAAAAGTAGTTTTAGGATCTTTGTAAGGACTACTAAAGGCCACAAAAAATCGTTACAAATTATCGCAACATATAGATTGTATAAAAATAATAAAATTTGTTATAGTGATATGCAACGGTATGCAACGCATAGTGATGCACACACCACTATGTTTCCAAACCTCCATATATATAGCTACACAAGTCAAAGCACACACTTAGCAAATCTTCGTACTCTTAGCCAAAAGTCGAGGGCATTTGGCATGCCAATGCTAAAATAAATTTAAAAAGTTTAAGATTTTTAAAAGAATACACAGGATGTTATGCTAAATAGTATGTGAAAAATTTTAAAAACTTGACTCAGTTAAATCAAATCAAATCAAACCACAAATCAAAGTGAACCTGAATATTTCTGCAAAACGCATTCACATTGTTTCAGCGAGTGACATTGTTTGGTCATGGAGCACGACACTTCATCGACAGGACTATCGGATCAACAAACATGTGAGCTAAACCAAAGTGGCAGAATTGCAGCAGGACTAACTACCCTGCAAAGTGCGAAGGAGAAGCGTTAGCCTGAAGCTTCTCTGGGTGGATGACCAGAAAGAAAGAAAGAAAAAGAAAGCAACAGAAACAGCTGAGAGATTCCTCGTAGAAAGGCGCCTCCGATGTCGACGTCGACAGAACCTGTAGACTTTTGTGCTCACCAAACTTCTCTCTCTCTTGTCCACGATCATATTATTTCGATACAAGTTTTTTTTTTTGAGAACAAGACCACCTTTTCATTCCTTAAACTTCCATGAAATTACAACCAAGTCCAAGAACAAATTTGAAATTACATCAAATTCACTAAAGGACCCGATCGTGGGAAGAAGACAGATTAGGGGGATAGATGAATTAGGAGGAGGATTAGGGAGGAAGAAGAAGGATTAGAGAGGAATTAGGTCTTAATCAGGTTGTAATGGCATATTTTGGAGAAATGCAACTTTATAATGGCACAGAGCAGATTTCCGATTAAGTAATGGCGTATTTCAGACCCGGTCACTTTGTAATGGCATATATCAAATTTTTCCTTTAAAAAAGGGCACGCCAATGCTAAAATAAATTTAAAAAGTTTAAGATTTTCAAAAAAAAAAATCCACAAGATGTTATGCTAAATGGTCTGTGAAATTTTTTAAAAAGACTCGGTTAAATCAAATCAAATCAGACCGCGAATCAAAGAGAACCTGAATCTTTCTGCAAAACGCATTCACATTATTGTTTCAGCGAGTGACATTGCTTGGTCATGGAGCACGACACTTCATCAACAGGACTGTCGGATCAACAAACATGCGAGCTAAACCAAAGTGGCAGAATTGCAGCAGGACTAAAACTACCCTGCAAAGTGCGAAGGAGAAGCGTTAGCCTGAAGCTTCTCTGGGTGGATGACCAGAAAGAAAGAAAGAAAAAAGAAAGCAACAGAAACAGCAGAGAGATTCCTCGTAGAAAGGCGTCTCCGATGTCGACGTCGACAGAACCAGTAGACTTTTGTGCTCACCAAACTTTTCTCTCTCTCTGTCTCCCTCTTTTTGGTCCAAGATCATATTATTTCAATACAAGTTAATTAAACCCTTTCACATGCACTTTGCAGTCGGGTTTTTTATAAGATCATTTTTTCCTCAGAACCCTAAAAAACACTTCTTTATATATTCTTGTGGCATCTCTTATAAGGGCATATATGCTCAACCATCAAAAAAATGGTTACTTATTTTTTTAAAAAAAAACACAAAAATAGCCGTCCATATGAAGATTAAGTAAACATAGACGTCGGTCAGGGTCTGAACGGGCGATCTTCCGTTGGTTGGGGAATCGGACGGTGCTCTGTGGAGCGTACGGGGGTGGCCACCTGTTCAACCGGTGATGGGGGCGGGAACCAGCAGCTGCTGTGTGCGCACAATGTCGGCCAACCTAGCTAGCTACCCACGTACATAGCTATAGCGAGTTAGCTCCCTCCTCGGGCTAGTTTCCCACCGCCCCCGTCGCCTGTTGAATGGGCGACCGTCCCTGTAGGCTCCACAGTGTCGTCTGAGCACCGTCCGATCGCCCAACGAATGGGAGATCGCCTGTTCAAACCCCCACCGATGCTTATTTTTACTTAATCTCCAAATGAACAACCATTTTTGCATAAAAAAGTTTATAAAAAATATAAATAACCATTTTTACCTCAACTATCACCATATTTTCCATTTTTATTAGTGTGACCATTGAGTTTGGTTTAATATAGGAAGATGAGAGATACAAATGGAACATGAGTGCCATGGTTTTAAATCCCGCAGGAAATCGATGATTTCCTAGGGGAAACCGGTAAATCAGAACAGGATCGACATCCTAGTTCAAAATATCCAAAGCCAAAATTTAAATGTGAAAATTAAAAAACGATTTTCTACTAAAGCCAAATGATTTCCCGTAAATCATAGTGTTTTCCTAGGAAACAAACTAAACGATTTTGTCGCCATGATTTCCCTGTAAAACCGAACATTTTTTAAAAAACCCTAGCGAATTTTATTTTTAAAAGTATTTGGCCATGTCCGTGGCATACGTGTTGCATCTACTGTCCGTGTTATTAACGTGTAGAATCCATTGCATGTACGGGTATGACATTTAATTTTGGTGTAGATGATGTTGTATATTAGGTTTAAACGACTTGTATTTGTTATCTTTAATTTTGTATATGGATCATTTTAGCCCTTTTTTATGGTGGTACAGTCAGAGAAAACGGAGAGTTTGAGAATATGATGGAAGATGTGGTATTGTTTGATAGGACCCCAAGCTTTAATGATTTAGTTTTTCGCTGCCGGTCTTTCATGAGTCATGGGGTTGGTGAGGGTGAACTGTTGTTGCAAAAAAGATTTGATTTTGGGAAGGTTAGGGCTCACTATGTGATGTTGAAGATTTCATTGGAGTCGGATTGGAATAGCTATAAGGAGGTTGTGAAAAATTCGAACGTCAGTTGTTGGGAGGTGGTAGTTGAGATCGCTCGTGCGAGTGGCTCATTAGCAAGACTCGTACAAACCGTGCAAAGTGTTGATGACGAAGATGAGCCTATTGAGCACTTGACTCAAGAGTTGGGCAAAGTTGAAGGAAGGCAGGCCAAATCTAAAGCATGTGTTGCGGAGGCGGTGGGAGAGCCATTTGATAATTTTGATAGCGGTCTTCTCATGAATGACTTTTATGATGGAGTTTTTGAGGAGGAAGAACGTGAGGTGGAGACAACCAAATTTCTCTAGAATCCGAGGAGGAATCCTATGATGAGGAGAGGGTAGAAGGAGAGTGGGTGCAAGGCGAACAAGAACAGGTGGGGAACAAGATGAGGTGGAGGAAGAAGATGATGTCGAAGAAGATGGAGAGGTTCTTTGCTTAGGTGTGGGAGATAGAGGGCAAGCAACGTACGCATTGTCGGCTGAGGAGAGTAGACAGGTTAGGGCAGTTCATGTTGATGTGCCCACGGTGACCACCTTTGAGGACCTAAGCCGAACTCACATGGCAATATGTGAGAGCGGCTTGTTGTCAACAGATGTATTGCCGGATTCTGAGAATCTGGAGATCCGAAAGGGCATGTCATTCGAGTCTTTACAGTAATTGCAGTACTTCTTGATGGACTATGCGGTCAGGCACCATAGGCCATACAATGTTACTCATTCTGACGCAAGTCAGGTACACGGTGAACTGCAAACAAGGATGCCTGTGGGATGTGTGGGCTCGGCTGGACAAATATAATGGGAGATGGAAGATTACTCGTGTTAGACAACCTCACACGTGTGTCCCGTTGAAGACAAAGAAGGTGCATGCTCAAAACACAGCCAAGTACTTAGGGCGCCGTATCGCTGACATTGTCGCAGCGGATAGCGACGTGTTAGTTGCCTCCTTGATTGAATCCATATTTGGATTCACCAGGTACCGTGCGAAGTACTCAAAGGTATGGCGGACAAAACAACACGCCATGGAGTTGCTATATGGGGACTGGAAGGAGGCATACAACATGATGCTAAGTATGTTGAATGCAATTAAACATTTCAACCCGGGTACAAAGTATTTCATCTACACGGGTTGCATTGGCTTTGTTGATGCGAATGGCAAAACGCGGTATGTTCTTGAGCGTGTGTTTTGGTGCTTCAAGCAGTGCGCGGAGTCGTTCGAGCATTGTCGGCCAGTAGTACTCGTCGACTGTCGGCACCCGATTTACAAGATCGGATTCCACCTGCGTAAACACGTACTAGTCCCAAGGATCATGGCTAGTACACACAGATATACAGAAACGGAACAGTGCCGACGATAATATTACAAACGGGAACATAGTCCAGTACAAGCATATACAACGGCTCGCAGGCCGTACATCAGAGTACACGGAGATACAAGCCTAATACAACATCTAGGAACTTATCCATCCCACAGGCACGAGGGCTGTAGGAACGCGCAACCCTAATCTTCAAACTCGTCATCGAAAAACGCCTCCTCGACGTAATCCGGGTCCTCCTCCTCGGAAGGCGGGCCATACTCAGATGGACCAGCTGCTGAGATTTGGAAAAAGGGGGAGGAGAAAATGAGAGTGAGTACAAATTGTACTCGCAAGTCCGGAATTATGCAAATGGGGTTTAGTACAAGGAGGGCTTAGGATATTTTGCGAAAAAGCATTTATTGGCCTAGTTTTGGCAAAGCAATTTAGAAACATTAAATCTCAACATTTCCTTTGGGCTCTTCTCAAACGGGTCTCGCCACTTGGCCTCAGTGCCATAGCAAGAACAAAATTCTTTCTTCTTTTCTTTTATCAAACCGGCTAGGTCCATTCCGCGCAACACTTTCCGATAGGCCGTCGCCCAATTCGGAATATCGCCGGTAGCCCCTAGCTCAAAATTCTTTCTTCTTTTCTTTTCTCAGATTTGCTAGGTCCGGTTTTCCGCGTGACACTTTCCGATAGGCCGTCGCCCAATTCGGAATATCACCGGTGGCCCCCAGCTCAAACGAAATCCTTCTCAAACCCTTTCTCAAATACTCATCTCAAATCCTTTGTTCAAAAACCCTTTTTCTAAATTGGTTTTTTTTAATTGAAGAATCTACCATATAATCAGTCCCTTCGCACGCTCATAACCGCGAGCACGGCTATCATGACAGTTTTAACTCTGCAGAGTGGGTACGCTTTACCCCCGAGAGGCTACGCATCCATACGATGTTTCGCCACAAGACCGTCAACCACGATGACCAACGATCGGGCCCGTCCCATTCCGGGGCTCGAGGTCGTACTGTAATGGCTCCGTTCATAGGATGAACTAGGGGAGAGTATATATTTTTAGCCCAGTAAAACCCGGTGCCATACTGCACCAACTGACACAATATCTCCCTAGTCGGAAAGATTTTGGGGTAAGAGGAAAATCATTTCCTATCAAACATCACCCTTGATGCGCTAACTTTAAATCATCCTTTCCCAAACATTTGTCAATAACATCTCATTTCACACAAATGATTAAATCATTCCGCATAAATAACTTTTAAGCATTTTAACCTACCACAATAAGGTATTAAAATAAGAACAATTCATACTTTTAGCCTTAGGTTTCACCTACCATATTTCTTACCTTTCTAATTGGCATAATAACTAATTCTAGCAATTACGACATTTATCTTTTAAACTAGCATGCATATTTTCAAGCCTAATAAACATTTTCTAAATAACCGAAAATGGCTTCACGATATGATCAAAGGGGGACTTGCCTTGATCGGTTCCGGGGAAAACGAAGGGGACGTCGACGATCGGGTCTTCGGGACCTTGACCTTCTAAACGCGCACACGCACATGCAAGGCAATACAACACACATAAGAAACTTTTCATGAATTGTTGTTTTTAGAATAATGCGCAAATCTCAATTTTCATGCATTTTTATTTGGGTAAAAATCATAAAAATGATCTATGCATATGAAATGATGCGATGCGGGGCGTCCCCATGCGCATCATTAATTGTTCAAATAAGATACGGAGGTTTTCAGAGTGCTGCATACAACAATCTAATGGGAGATAACATACTAAGTACCACACGTTACATTGATAAAAAAACTAAGTTCATTATCATATTACATAACGACATCGAACCAAGTCGATTTCACTCCTCTCGTTCCTCGTCATCATCTGGCACGATAGTAGACAGGTTACCAACAAGAGCCCTCATGGTCTCCATCTCCACCGTTCTCCTCGCCTTCGTGCGCTTCAGCATTTGCAAATGAGCCTCCCATTAATTAGGCCGGTAATTGGCATTGAGGTCAATGAGTGAACCCTCAGCCAACTTCTTCCTGTACTGTTCAAGCTTGCGCTCGTTCTCCATCTCCCTCTGATGCCTCATCACCTCTCTTGGATCAACTCCAGGTTGGTACCTCCCCCTACGCCTCCTCCAATATTCCAATGTTTCTAAAGTGGTGAAATAGCCACGTTGCGGCACGCCACGCTCCCTCCTCATATCATCCAAGACCTTCTTTTTGTCCTCGGTAGACGGCATGAGCACACCATGCTCATGCCTTATCTTCTCTTTTCTCTTCTTCACTTTCTTCTCTCGTCCAGGTTGGCACAAATTAAGAATCTCGGCTTCGCAAACTTGTTGTCCCTGATATTTCTCCTAATCACACGTCTTTCCCTCCTACAAGATTTCGCGTAAGAGTTGTGAAAATTAACAAGCAATGAAGTATAGGAACAAATAGAAAAGAGTTGTGCAAGTATAACGTACCAAAAAATCACCATAAGAGTTGCCACAATAATATCCGTACCTGAGCTCTGATGGGACAACACCTGTACGGGCCAGTATCTCGTACTTACAAGTAGTGGGTGGATATTCCTCACATGGCCAATTCTTATCCTCGGAGTGGAAGGCCTCCACTTCCGCACTAGAAAGCCAACAGGACTTGGGACCATAAATGTACTCCTAGAAATCACACATAAGCCATCCATCCTACGAAAAAGTCACTTTGTTATCGAATTTAGTACAAAATGACACTAATTTAAATAGAAAATGGCATGCGTACACTTACTGAATCATTGTGCGGGTAACGGAAGAATGAGGTAAAGTCCATCCATGAGTTAGGCCTTACTAAGATGGACCGTTGATTGCAATGACATAGAGGAGGGTCTACTACTCTCCTCGCACTTGCGACCGCCTTCTCCTCATTTGTCATCTCCGGTGGGTTTGCACGAGGAGGAATCCAACGCCTAAAATCCTTGACTGGTTTAGTGTTCGTAGAGCGCCAGGGGAAAAGTCGGATCCTTGGATCGTACATTTCTGAGCCATCAATCCACTCGAAAAAACAACACGGCCGAATAGAACACTGCATATTATTATTGTGCTTCAGACCACAAGTGTAGAAGGCTCTACCGGTAGTATTAGGATCCCTCGACTGTTGAACATCCGCAGGAAGGCCGTGCTCACAAACTGAAACTGAAAATGGGGAGGAACGAACTGGAACATCCTTACTCCTAGGGTAATCCTCATATTTGAGTCTTGCCTTCCCCTTACTGGCAACGTTTCCTACATTTCATTAAAAATCAAAAGTCTTCAAAAAATTCAACAAACTTTCAACCAACATTAAACTACATATACATCATACGGATTCATATTTACTAGAATCAATATTAGAATAATACCCGCACTACACAATCTAACCCTAACCCAACCAAACATTTGTCAAACATGGATCAATAAAAACATCAATCGAGAGGAGATCACCTGTCATGATGGAGGAAAGTTTTTCCCCACAACAAATCCCGTCGGATGGAGATCAAGTTCTTGCAATGGACTAGGCGATTGGTTAGGGAAGAGGAGGAGAGAAGGGAAAATGAGGAGGGAAGGGAGAGGGAAGGAAAGAGGAGGAGCCTCGCGCGGGTCTCTGTAAAAGGCCTTGACGCGCCACCCCTCCTGGCGCGTCAAGGTGGGACTCATGCCAGTCCGGGCTGGCGGCCATTGACCGAGGCCACCAGCGTGGCACCTCTGCCGCGTCACATGCACTGACGCGTCAGAGTGGAGACGCCGCGCCAGGTGCCATGGCGCTGCCAAAAGGGTTAGATTTGGAAAAAGTTCTTCCAGGGGGTTAAAATTAAAATAATTTTTTAAAAAGGATTAAAAATAATTTTTTTTGCCCCGTCGCCCGTTGAACCGTCCACAGTGCCGCCTGAGCATCGTCCGATCGCCCAACGAATGAGAGATGGCTTGTTCAGACCCTCACCGACGCTTATTTTTGCTTAATCTCCAACTGAACAACCATTTTTGCGTAAAAGTTTATAAAAAATATAAATAACCATTTTTTCCCTCAACTGTCACCATATTTTCCATTTTTATTAGTGTGACTATTGAGTTTGGTTTAATACAGGAACGCAAATGGAACATGAGTGCCATGGTTTTAAATACCACAGGAAATCGATGATTTCCTATTGGAAATCGGTAAATCGGTAAATCAGAACAGGATCGAAATCCTAGTTCAAAATATCAAAGTCAAAATTAAATTTGAAAATTAAAAACCAAACGATTTTCTACTAAAGTCAAATGATTTCCCGTAAATCATAGTGATTTCCTAGGAAACAAACTAAACGATTTTGTCGCCATGATTTCCCTGTAAAACCGAACATTTTTTAAAAAACCCTAGCGAATTTTATTTTTAAAAGTATTTGGCCATGTCCGCCCATGTCGCTTGATCTTGTGTCGTGCGCCACGTTGATGTAGTTGAGCGGGTTGCACGGTTAGTACTTGTCTTGGAGTTGAATTCAACAGTTCGTCAACGTCATCGCGGATGTTCTTGTGCGTCCATGGTTGGACGTTGAAGTTGGCGGGTCTTGATCATCGGTGTTGATGTTATTAGGGTTCTCGTTAATGGGATGTTTGTCATCAAGAGAATTGACCAACATCGTGAAATTCAGATCTCCATGATACCTTGGATCTTCGGGGACTTGGTTCATCTACGAAACTTGGTTGGCATTAGCAGGATGGCACCCTGCTAGGGAGACTTGACGAATGACGGCTCGTTGAACCATCAGCCGACCGTCTTCTCATTTCAGAATGGTTCATCGAGCGAAATGATGTTCCGCTATGTGACACTGACGAACGATGTTCGTTCATGTGACGGAACGGTTCGAGAACGATTATTCCTAGCGAAAGGGTATTCCGCTAAGAGCGAAACATCATTTTATGTGACGCCATTCGAGGCTTTTCATTTTTTTTTGTGCCAAACTGTTCGTCTAGAAAAATGGGGGATTCATTCAGGATGAATTGTCGTTTTATATGACTTCGGGCACTCTTTTCAATTCCATGTACAACCTCAGACTCAACAAAGGTGTGGCACAGTGCTGCTTAGAGCATCGGGCGCCATATATTATGCATCAGCTTCGACGTCAGTTTGTCATCCCGGGGTAATCCATCCTAGAGTCTGTCTTGGATGAAATAAAAGGACTTTCCTAATGGCTAAAACTGACGGATCTAACGGCGATTGTACCGGGTAAAAGTGAAAACACAAACCAATGACATGAGAAAGAAGAGAGAAATCTGAATGGCAAACGGAGAAATCCACATTTTCTCAGGGGGGCGACTAGCGCACGGGATCCCGTCGTGAGCCCACCCCGATGGGATCCCTCCCCTCCACTCGCCTCGCGCGCCCTCGCCTCTTGCTCCGCACACCCCCGCCGCCCCCCCCTCTCATCGGCCGTGCCTCTGCTGGTAGCGTAGGGCCCGGTCGCTGTTTCAGTGGCAGTAGCTGACTAGCTGGTACTAGCCCAGCCCTACTGGTGGCTGGTACTGGTACTGGTACTGGCACTGCACTGTCACTGACCGCTTGCTCTTGCTCGCTCGGAGCACGTCCTGGCCGAGACATACGTCACGGAGAAGCCCCCCGTCCTTGCTGCCTGCCTGCCTGCCTCGCGCGGCCGGCGTGCGAGCTTCCCGTCACCGCCGGTGAGCCGCGCTCGCGGCGGCGACGGCGACCGGTCGCCGGAGCGCGGAGGTCGTGGCGAGCTGCGCGCCTGCGCGTGTGCCGGCCACCGGCGCCGTGCGGGCATCATGGCCGTCCCAAAAGGAGACGGCACCTTTAGACATGTGCCTGCTCTTGGACATGTTCTCTTGCTCGTACTGCTCGTGATATTGAGTGGTGTCTAGAAAGCATCCCAAACGAAAAACAAAACAAGAAGAAGAATTGTAAGAGTTCCACATTGTAAAAAAATTAATTCTAGCAACAGTTTAGAAGAAGAAAAAAATCCCCATGTTTTTAACAGGCCGGGCCCTGGCAAAGGAAGAGCATAATTTCGTTTCAGGAAGCGGTAATAAAATCAAGGGAGTGAAGTTCAGTGAGAACTGAGAAGCAATGAAATGCTACCTTAATTACTACTCCTTAGAAGATTGACCATAGGATCAATGGTGCTCGGTGCTCCGCCCCAGCTTATTGAGGTTCGACCGTTGGAGCTACAGATCGCAGAGGTGGACGAAACATTACACCGAAAAGAACAAGGCCCTACCAAAGATCCTATTGCATATAACTTTCTCACATTTACACTTCCTTTAAAGTTTTGACCAGATTTGTTTTAACCATAGCTAAGAATGCAGTGGAATGGAGGCAGTGGTGCAGAACTGCAGACCGATGAGAGCACCGAACTCTGGGAAGCGGGCGCCAACCCCACTCAGAACGAGGAGGCTGGAATGGAAGCCGCCGCGAGCACGATGATATGCCCAGCCGCTCCGTTGCGTTGTGGTTTGTCAGGTGTCTCCAACCACACTTCCTACCGAAATAATTAGTGCAACCTAATTTACAGCAGAGCTAGTAATAAAACTTGTTGCAGCTCCAGGGTGTGTACACGTGGGTTCCTTAATCTTGCCTTTAATCCTGCGTATGCGTGGGTTGTTCTCAGCTTCGGATCAGAACTCTAAAACGCTCTCTTTCTTTACGGAAATTAAATGTCAAAACAATTTCTTAACAATTTTAGAAACAAATCAAATAGAATGTATCAGATTGTTTAGCTCTCGATGTTTAGCTCCTGAAAAAATTTGAAAAAAAAATGCAGTATTTCTCTTTCAAGACATCTGTTTTCCTGTTGAAGCAAAACATTAAAAAAATGGTAATCGAAGCACGTAGTTCATCATTTCAAAAGTCATTTTAAGGTCTCGAAATATAACTAATGGCATGGCTGGCATACCATTCAGCTCACATACTCTTTAGCTCATCGACGGCAGAAAGCCACTAAAACTTTTCCAAAAGTACGCATGTTCTTTCTTTAATATCTTACGCGGAGCTGTTGTAAACTGCGCGCAGGATTCTGGAGATCTCCGGTGAGTGCGGGTATGTGGTTTATGCTGGATCTCATTGTTTTTTAGCATACGGTTGGTGCGACAATCAAATCAAATTCACAATATCTGCTACGTACAGCTGCATAAATGCGCTGATCTTGGGCAAATAATATGCGGTTTTTGGCTAATTGTGAATAGATTGTGTTGAAAAGGTTGGGGTTGGGTAGTTCGGAGTACTTTGCATGATGGAAGTATTATCGACGAACTAAAGAAAACTTTTTCAGAAGATGGAAAGGTAAGGCAGATAAGAACAAAGTTTTTTTGGAGAAGGAACTCTAGCACGGTCCCATACCAAAAAATTGCTTTTTTACCACTCTATTGAATGACATCTTATCATTTTACCACTCTATATCTATGACATATGGGTCCATCTGTGTTTATGACAGTGGGTAAAAGTGACAAAATGGTAATGGTCAATGTTGAGAGTGGCAAAAAAGCAATTGCTACACACATCCATTAAAAGCTTTACTGACCATTGTTTATAATATCTCTAATAGGGATGCAAGTGGGATGCTTTGTGGGTACCCGCGTGACCGCTTGCTTCACTAAAATACACCAAGCCTCACAATGCTTAGTGTATTTTAATGAAGCAAGCGGTCTCGCGGGTACCCGCGAAACAACCCACTTGCATCCTTAATTTCTAATGGTACAAGAATTTGACATGCCATCTACAAATAGCATATAGCCAATATCTAAAATAAAATAGCTATAGCATAGTGTTGAAGAGTGGAAAACGGGCTTCCCAATACTAGACAACATAATTTATGAGCGGGGTAAAGAAATCCGTGGAGTGATTCACGAGATCCTTTTCACATTTCTCCCTTGCATAGATCAAACACCATTTTTTATCCTGGTTTGGACCTATATATGTCCAGCTTCGTTGTTGATTATTTTGGAGAAAAGAATTCCCGCAAGTATACAATAGTTGCTTTACAGGGTTTGACACCACTGTGTGATGCCGCGGTCTAAATAGCTATTGTGCTGTAAGGCTCTTATACCTTGTGGTTATTCGAATGGGTCTGCCTTCCTTCGTGCTGCTGATCTCCTTTTATAGGCATCAGACAACCACGTCCAGGTTGTCGGATTAGTTGTATTCTACTCTATACGACGTGTACTCAAGATAAGTCCTTGCTGCACTTTTTTTGTCTATAAAAAAGTTCTGGATGTAGTATTAGGAAGCATCGGAATCACTCCATTTTCTCTCTTCACATGCTGCAATCTGGTACCTCCTAGGTGTTTAGTATGACGTGAAAAGATGTAATTTAGGTTATATTCTTTTCAGCTTAATGGCTTATCTATGTTTTGAAAGACGTATGTTTTGGATTTTTGAAGTATGTTTTTTCGTTATATTAAAGGTGAGTCCTAACGCTTTAAAAAACAAGTCAAACGAAATGGATCTAGCTCATCTTAAAAAAAAATTAATTTAAGCTGAAAAGAAAAAAGGACGTAGCATTTTTTTTATGGACTAATTAGTCCGCATGCAAGATAAAATTGTCAGATTTAAAAATCTAGATACATTACCTTTTAAAAAAAATTCTCTGTTTGATTCAGATTTAAAAATTGGTGTGATCTCCACATATGAATCACATGCGGCGATCTCGTGCCTCCCTGGTGTTTAATTAGTATGGAGTACTCATATGACATGAAAAGATGTTATTTGGCTGTTCAGCATTACAACCACTCACAATTAAAAGCAGCCGTTTTTTTGGAGATGCAAACCAGCAGACAATTGAGAAGCAAATCTTGGGTCTAGGAGAGTGATCTCATTTTCTCAGGTGAGTATCAATTTTTGAGGGGCTGGGTGGGACCCAGGGGAGCGGCATCCAATAAAGCCAGAACGGATCGACTGAGAGCGGCGCGGGTACACCTCCAGCAACCAGCACCGACCAGCAAGCCGGCCGGAGCTCCGGCGAAACCACCGAACAGCGAGGTCGCGAGAGGAGTGAGAGGAGATGGGGAAAACCAGAGAAAAACTCAGATCCGAGAGAGAGAGGAAGCTGCGGCCTCTAAAAAGGGTAGAGCCGCTTACCGGCCCTCCGAGATGTCCGGCCAGAACGGCCACGACGCCCCACAGAGCCTGCACGCCGAGAAAGGCGGCGCCACACGAACGGGGCGAGCCGCCTCCCCCTGCCTGCTCCTCTCTCTCTCCCTCTCTTATTCTCTTATGTGGGCCGGCCCAAAAGGGGCAAAAGCCCAACAATGTTTGCGTCGCTCCCTTGTTGAAGGCGTCGCCTCTGGCCTTGGTGGTTGGCTGCTAGTGTTTTCTCCGCCGTGTTGTATCTACGGCGTCCTCAGACCTTGTCGTTGTAGTCGACGCCCTCAGGCGTGGTGGTTGCTTGTCCTTAGCCTTGGCCGGGCTTTCTTCCCTCCCCCTTTCTCTCTTGTAAATTGTTTTTCTCTCCTACTTAATGAAATGGCAGAGCTCCTGCCCGTTAACTCAAAAAAAATGTAATGTTTGTCATGCACGTGTGTCTTGCACATGGAATGTTTGTAAAAAAATAATCACCTTTTTTCATACCACACCATACGAAATATCAAAGTTTTGAAATACTTCGTCCTAGCTCAATATTGTAAACGTAGGGAGGTCTCACTGATTAACTAGACATGGCAATAAATTCTCAATATTAATATGGTTGGTTTTTTGACATGACAATAAATTTATAATATTAACACGACAATACATTTCGAATATTAATATAGATGAGATACGAAGTGATAATGTGATACATTGTTCAGTTGCAGTAGTAGAGAAGGATGTACTGCAATTAGAAGAGCTCTTACACAACAATTGACCCTACCACAGTTCACAGGATCCCAGGTATGATGTCGAGGCAAATAATTGCTCTTAATCCTCCCGGGCGATCGTTGGTGTAGGGTACTAGCCGCTTCAGCGCGCCTGTGGCGCGCCCATCGCGGGAGAGAAAAAAAGCGCGGGAACAGCAGGCGCGCCCAGCGCGAGAGGAATCCGGCGTACGCGACGAAAAACCATGGGGCGAAGCGGCGCATGCGTGGGGAGAAAACCGAGTGGGCACGTGGCGAACTGCGCGCGGGGGAAAAACCGGGCTGGCGAGTAGCGCCGCGCGGGGAGAAAACCGAGCGGGCGCGTGGCGAGTTGCGCGCGGGGAAAAACCGGGCTGGCGAGCAGCGCGCCAGCGCTCGCTGGACGAGGAGGGAGCCACGTGGCACGGCCGGAGCATGTAAACCCACTCTTGTATATTAAGATGATGATTCGGCCGCTTGTACCGTGCATGTGCAAGCCCATGCTCGGTAGTGTCAAGTGTCAACACATGGTGTAAAGTGTCAACTTGGGTGAACACATTTCTTGGCTCCTCAGCTAGAGATCAAATGTAACGTCAATCGGAGCATGCATGTTTAGCGGTGTTTGATTGGCTGCGCGCACAGCCTAGCTTGCGCAAGCACGTTGACTGTGTGGGAACGCATGTTTGGTTGTCTGCATTCGCGAGATTAACCAGGGCCACGAGATGCAACCACAGGCAAAATCCTTCGTGCGTGCCTACACGCATGAAAACGCTGCTCGCGGTCGTTTTCTGTGGGCCTGGCCCAACCAAGCCGGGCTCTGCGCGCGTAGCAGCCATACTCGTCTTTAGTGTCCAACCATGTCAATATCTTTAGACCTTAATGATTGCCTATAGTACTATACTATAGTAATTTACAGTCATTATGACTTTTTTTTACCTCGCTTAGTTAATTCATCGTCCCATACTAATCAAAATGTGGTGGCTCTGACGATGGAAATGCGTTGAAGGTAAGGTTACTAGGATGTGGGTGATAGTATGCCTCTATATACTATTGCTAAATAAATTATGTTTGGACAAAAATCGGTTTGAATGAAATTAAGATCATCTAGAACTTTATGGAAGATAAGATCGAAATATAGATTCTTTACAAAGGGCACGCCCAACTTTATGGAAGACGAGAAGATATATGACCTTTATGATCCAATCATCTACATATTATAGTTTTTTATTTATTTACTTTACTTTATTATTTGAGTGCGTTGTATTTATTTTAGAGATTTCAGTTTGTGATTTTCTATAAAAAGAAAGAAGATATAGCATTCACACCCTCATGTCCCGCACGTACACCTCGCATTCAAGCTCTTCTCACTCTCACATACACCTGATCACCGACTGGGCCGGGCGGGGTTTTGGGCTGGACTTGAAAAAGCCCGGCTCGAAACCCAAAAGCCCGGTCCAAAAGCCAGAAGCCCGGCCCAAAAGCCAGAAGCCCGGCCAGGCTAAGGCTTAACACTCATTTTCTGGGCCTGAGCCCAACCTGGCGGCTGGGTTTCAGACCGAGGCCCGAGCCCGGCCAGATGCACCGGTTGCCTCGAGTCGAGCTTTTTCATGCCGAGCTGCCCATGAACAGGCCTACTCTCACACCAGCATGTTCTAGTGCTTATGTGCATTCCCTCATGTGTTTTCGGATGTGAGCCAATGTCTAGCCTGGGCATGCATACCAAGTTGTGCGTACATGTGTCAAATAGGTATCAGGTAGGATACTCACACACAATGTAAGTATTATATTATATATGTTTCATGGATGTATTAAGTAGACATAATGAAAGCATCATATAGGCTGCATACTAGTTTCATGGATGTGGTTGTAGTATGCACAACAATAAACGGGAAGGGGGGAGAGAGAGAGACTACAATTGTTTCATGCATGTGACTTCAACATGTAGAATAGTAAAAGGGCGGTAGAGAGACATTACAATTGTTTCATGGACGTGACTGCAGCATGTAGAATAGTAAAAAAGAGGTAGAGAGAGATACACTATGGTTATTTCATGAATGTGATTGCAGCATGCAATACAATAAAGGGAGTGGAGTGGAGGGAGAGAGAGAGAGAGAGAGAAATGGGCTACAACATCTTGATCCGTTGGTGGCGTTGTGGCATGATTTACTCACATTGGACGACACGTCCCTCTCCCATTGGGAGGTAAGAAAGCGGTATTATTATTTTGTAGAATTTCACAAAAAAAATGATACCAAAAGGGCATGTAGATGTGATGCAATAAATCATATAAGTTTAGCTTATTTGCATGAGCCTCACGTCGAACACATTGATTACAATGTAATGAAACACTATTTGATATTATTTTAATTTATAGCAAAACACAAAGCAATTCACTAATAAAAAGTAATAACCACACCACTTTCTATTGGGATAACAAAGAGTCTACGAAGTCGTTTGATCAAGCATGTATGGTTGAGCTGCACATGTACTTACTTTATATCTTACCCATTAGGGATGTCTTCTGTAAAATTGATTGGTCCACGATACTTCCCGCATATCTTTGAATATATATATATATATAAAATATAGTTTGAATGATTTTGTTTAAAAATATGAGACATGCATGCAATCGTATAACTTCGTATAATGTATGCTATACGAAGTTATTACGGAAACCACCGAACAGCGAGGTCGCGAGAGGAGTGAGAGGAGATGATGACAACAATGAATGGAGCACTAACTCCATGGAGTCCCATTCCGTTTTCATATATATATATATATATATATTAGCCCCTCTATTTTTTATGTAAGGATTATAGTTTGAATGATTTTGTTTAAAAATATGAGACATGCATGCAAATTTATTGATATTATTCATTCTCTACTGTTATTTTTAGACAATGGAAATATTTATTCCTAGCCTTTACATCAACAAATGCACAACCCAACATCTTTCATGCAAAACATTGAAATTGTGGAAACCATGAATCCAAATATTAGACCAGAACTAAGACGCACACAAACTATTATTAGTTGTTCAATCTGAATGACTATTGAAGAAACTCATATAAACTAGCTCTTGACACACCGCAATGGTCTTCTTATGATAATCCCTTTTTACAGTAACTCCCAATGTTGTAACCAATATGTTCATTTGAAGATTCCCTAAAGGAAAGGGATATCTTTTTTCTAGTCAAAAACCATGTCAAACATTGTCAAATAAGCTAAAACAGTGATGTTGTGCCAATCAAAATATATTTTTCAATAGAAACACCCATCCTCGGAATCCATGTCCCCCTCGTATGACTGATGCTAGAGGAGCATCCAACCTTAATGCCACATAGACAATACGCCAAATGGATTAGCGAACTGACATTTAAAGAACATGTGTTTAATAGATTCATTGCCATTACAAAAACTGCATGTTTGATTTCCTTTCCAACACCTCTTTGTAGGAGTATCTTTAGTTAAATTAGCGAACTGACATTCAAAGAACATGTGTTTAATATATTCATTTCCATTACAAAAATACGTGTTTGATTTCCTTTCCAACACCTCGCTGCAAGATTATTAGTTAAAGTAACTCCTCTCTCAAGGCATAAAAGGAATTTTGTATGTTAAAAGAGAGAGTTTTAAGTTCCAAAATAATCTTACTATTGTAGAGAGCATTGTGACTAATCAATCTCTGATACATCTTGTACCAAGAAGGCGAGAATTGTTCATCTTTCTGCAAATTATAGCAGAAGATATCCCTTACTTGTCCAATGTGAATATTATTCAATTTAAACTGAAGGTCTTGTCACTCAAACAAACAGATGATGGCTTACCAAAGTTCTTCGGAAAGAAATCCAAGGAGATGAAACATTTAAAACAATTAGATGATGTTTAGGAGTATTAGACAATTGTCTCATGCATTTATAAAACAAAACTTTCCTATGTTACTCTCTCTCATACTTCTATGGTATTTATAACATAAATAACATGATTATTTTTTATTTTCTAATTTCACAACTTTTTTAATCTATGTGTCAATTAAAAAATAGATCGCATGTAAAAAAAAGGGAGAAGGAGTACTCAAACAGAATTTTTAAAATGATGACCGAGTTACTCCAAATACCATTAGAAGCAACTCAATCAAGTTACCGTCACCGGTCGGTGACCCGCCTACTGACCACTCGAACGCCCGCCCCACCTCACCTGCACCGTTGCCTCAAACACCCGTCTCACTGCCACCGGGCCCCGCGCCCCGCAATCCAAGTAGACTAGGACCACGACGACGCGGGCTACACGATTAGCGCTTAATCCCCCACTTCCTCCCTAATTAACCCATAAAGTAGTAATTAAGCTTAAGAGAAAAGCGCACCGTTATTTCCGTCGCTCTCTTTACGACTTTACCCCTCTCTCCGTCGGACGGCTGTCTCTCTGTGCGTGCTCCGTCCCCTCCCCTCTCGCCGAGCCATTCGATTCCTTCCCCCCCCCACGCGAATCGCCGCCATTCTGCCAATTCCGGCGGCCGGCTAGGGTTTCGCGGCGAGCGTCGCGTGCGGGCCACGGCGGCGCTTCCCGCTCCCGCGTCCGGAGGAGGGAGAGGAGCGGCTCCCCGAGAAGGAGGTGGCGGCGGCGGCGGTTGTGGTTGCGGTTGCGGTTGCCGCGGAGTGGGTCCCCGCCGAGCTAGGTCTCAAGGAGGCGTGGCGGGGGGTTGATGAGGAGGTAGGTCTCCGCAGTGTGGTCGTGGGGCTGAAGTGGCTGCGGCGGCGGCGGCGGCGGAGGAGGCGACGGCGTAGGCAGCCATGTATTTCACCAGGCTCGATGACTCGCCCATGTTCAGGAAGCAGGTAAGCGGACTCGTTGGATCTTGATTCTGGCGTTCGGGTATCCTGGCTCCGTGGTTGGGAGGTTGGTTTCGCGCGAGCTTGGAGCGGAAAAAAAAAGGTTGCGGCTTTGGGTGTAATGCTTGGCGCTGGTGGCTCCCGGATGGTGCTGCGGGTGGCTCATTGGATCTGTCCTGGTTTTGCGTTGTGCCGAATGGGCGTAGGAAGCCTGATCCCTCTCGGTGTAATTTCTGTCGAATCATTTGAATTTTGAGTAACTGAGTCACGGGTGAATTTATTAGTGTCATCTGTCTGTTCTGAATCGAACGTGAGGAAAGTTTCTCTTTCAGGCTTGAGTTTCTCAGAACGGCCAGAGATTTTGTGCCCCGTTAGATGCTCTATTTCGTTTGCCATGCATGTATTTCGTTGTCCTATATTTGTTTTTATGCAAATGGGATAGAAATGTATGGTTGTTTATGTGTAAATTTAGTTCGACATGTGTTAAATGTGTGCAGAGAGCCTTTTGGAATGGAGGAATTTCATAGGAAGCAGCTCAATTCCTGCTTTCCAAATGGTGCTGCACATTTTTAGGATCGTTTGATTCTTTTAGTTTGGATTTTTCATGATTTACCGAGAAAAAAGAGTACCTATTTTTATGTGGGTACCTATGAGGAGGACTTTAGAAACTGTATGCAATTCATTCAAAGGAGGAGAATTTGATACGATCCATGTTTCTTAGTTCTGATAACTCCATTTTTGTGTAACATATGAATCCACTGCAAATTTGTATTATGCTTTAACCTTTTTAAGTTGGTTGGGGATCTTTTCATGTGCGGAAAATTTGTATAGTACTTTCTTTGGTTCATGCACACTGTCTAAATTATCTCCTTACAATAAATAGATACAATCACTTGAAGAAGGTTCTGAATTGCTGAGGGAGAGATGCTTGAAGTTTCACAAAGGTTGTCGCAAATACACGTAAGTGATCACTTTTATGTCTTGTTTAAGTTGCATTCTTAGACTAATGAAACCTGTGAGTTGCTTCTACTATGGTGTTTCTGTTGAAGGATGGGTGGTTTTCATTTATGATTTCCTATAGTGTTCTCTAGCCCTTTTCTCCTCCCTAATTTGTGCTTGTGCTTGTGTGGCGCTATCCTGGATTAAAAATAATTACATTCTGCTCTTTCATTCCAGTGAGGGACTAGGGGAAGCATATGATGGAGATATCGCATTTGCAAGTTCACTGGAAACATTTGGAGGGGGTCATAATGATCCCATCAGTGTTGCTTTTGGAGGTTAGCAAGTTCTCAATTAAATGTATTTTTTTTTCTTCAATTTTGTGAAATGTGAGCAGGGAGGTTTCCTTTGTTTCCATGTTTTTAGACACTGGAAGTTTTATTGTGTCAGCAAAACCTACAAGACATCATAGCTTTCATTAAATATCAATCACAAAAAAATGTTGTTTTTGTTATTACTTTCCAAATATTTCATATTTCTTGTAGGGTATGACATTTACCTCTTTACAGGACCTGTTATGACCAAATTTACTATCGCCTTAAGAGAAATTGGAACATACAAGGAAGTATTGCGGTCCCAGGTAGTTATCCTGATACATTACTATGCATGCATTTTTTTCATCAATGTTTTTGATCACTCATGTCTCTTTCCGATATTGTCACCCAGTTGTGTGACTCATTTACTTGGATGTGAAATTCTATAGTAACAAAGCATTTGACTATTACATCATTAGATGTTAAATTTATTGATGTGGTTACATCATATTTCATAGCTCGATGCTTTCATTACCGCGAATTGAACTAATTCCATTTTGTTAGATGTTACAAGTTTCTTCCACTTTAGATGGTATAACTTCTGATACACTGTTCTCATAGGTCGAGCATATGCTTAATGACAAGCTACTGCAGTTTGTGGACATTGATTTGCATGATGTGAAGGTACTCGCATAATTTGATGTGGAAATCTAATCATTTGGATTTTATATGGTAATAAATTTGATAGCATCTATTCAGGATGCTCGGAAGCGTTTCGACAAGGCTAGCCTTCTTTATGACCAGGTAATGCTGTTTCAAAGACGTTTTCAAATAACAATAATATTTTTGTAGGTTGTTCTGCAGCTTGTAGGATTTAATATATTGGCTTATAGTGAACAAACCAAGGAAGTGTCATATGTCCTCTTAATATTCTTTTTGGCATTTGCTGGCCATTTACCTGCCAGTATGTGGCCAACTTGTCCTGAAATAATAAAGATATTTTTGCCAATTATGTGTAGATTTTTCTTTTGGTATTTTTTCAATCTACTGATTGCTAATATATGGCAAAGTGATTCATTCAAGTCAATCAATTAATCTAGGATAAGCAG
This sequence comes from Raddia distichophylla, assembly GCA_005191435.1. NCBI lineage: Eukaryota > Viridiplantae > Streptophyta > Magnoliopsida > Poales > Poaceae > Raddia > Raddia distichophylla. The sequence continues at coordinate 1,565,897 of SPJY01003720.1, forward strand.
AGTCCGCAATTTGTTTTGTGGTGATAACTGTTGGTAGTTTGTCTCCTTTCTGTTGTGTTCAAGCATGCTTAAAAGGACAAAGTTATTTTTCAGAAATGCTTATCACTGACTGAGTTTTCTATCTTTCGCTCAGGCTCGTGAGAAGTACTTATCCTTGAAAAAGGGCACAAGGACAGACGTAGCAACTGCGGTAGAGGATGTAAGTTCCTCTCTTAACATGGCATTATGGAACTTAATTTTTAAATATAGGATCACCGATGGCTACCTGGCTACCTGCTGCTAATTTGCTTGTGACTTGCTAGGAGCTCCACAGTGCCCGATCGTCATTTGAGCAAGCTCGTTTCAACTTGGTGGGTCCACTGATTCCCCATATTTCCTTTCTGTTTTCTGTCTCTGTATGTTTGCCATGCCTTTTGTTTGTCTTAATCATGTTAATTTTCAGGTGACTGCACTTTCGAACATCGAGGCAAAGAAAAGATTTGAATTTTTGGAGGCTGTTAGTGGAACAATGGATGCACATCTTCGTTATTTCAAACAAGTACTGGCTTGTCACTACTTACATTTTCACATTCCTTGGTTATATATAAACATGATCCAAGCTTCTTTGGTTACTATTTCTCCAGGGATATGAACTACTACATCAGATGGAGCCATACATCAATCAAGTAACTAATTAATCATGATCATTTTGTTCATATTTTATGCAGTGCTACATCTGGATGTTTCATACTAGTTGCTAGCTTGGTGATGCATGTATACAGTTCATTTGTGATAGACCAACAAATTTCTGCCATTGATGCACCATTGACTACCCTGCATATTTTGCCTTTATTCACCTTAAAGATGGACCTAATGGCCTCTTATGGCCTTCAACCCCCTGTAATTTAAGTGCTAGATGGTCCTTCTCAATATGCACTATTCCTAAAGTCCTTGTGCTATTTGGTAATGCTGAGTGGTAATCACCTGCTAGTTCCTTTTGTTTGTGTTTATGATTTCATGAAGTACAATACAGCACCATGGTTACTGAGCTCTCCAGTTATTCACGTAGATGCTTCTCTCCCTTCATTACCATGTTAAGAAAGGTTTTATAATTTTGGTACACTGGGTTCTCGTTTGGCAGGTTCTTGCTTATGCACAACAATCGAGAGAAAGGTCTAACTATGAGCAAGCTGCTCTTGTAGAGAAGATGCAAGAGTTTAAAAGGCAAATTGATCGGGAGAGTCGATGGTCACCAAATGGTATGAATGACTCCCCTAATGGCGATGGAATACAAGCAATTGGTAGAAGTTCACATAAGATGATTGAGGCAGTGATGCAGTCAGCTTCAAAGGGCAAGGTAGCACATTTTGGGTGACTTGGAAATTAGCATTCTGCACGCACACACGTGTGCATTTCAATAAGGAAAATACTTATGTTCGATTAAGTTTGAGTTTTTCAGGTTCAGACCATTCGGCAAGGATATCTCTCAAAAAGATCTTCAAATTTGAGAGGTGACTGGAAAAGGAGGTTCTTTGTCCTTGATAGTCGAGGGATGTTATACTATTATCGCAAGCAGAATAGTAGACCATCCGTAGGTCCCCCCATAACACTATTCAAATACTCAATCTTGTGTGATATTATTGACATACTTATGGTGTGTATCAGTTCATATCATTCCAACAATTTCTTTTCATTGTTGATTCTGTAGAGTGGCTATCCTAACCAAAGAAGTAGCACTCCCTCTGAGCATGGTTCTGGGTTGCTCAGCAGATGGTTCTCTTCTCATTATCATGGTGGTGTACATGATGAAAAATCTGTAGCACGGCATACGGTAAACTTGTTAACATCAACCATTAAAGCTGATGCTGATCAATCAGATCTACGGTTCTGCTTTAGAATAATTTCTCCCACGAAAAATTACACATTGCAGGTATAGACTTTAACTATTTTTTTCGGTATTTTTCTTTAGGCACAGAATGATGTGCTGTACGAAGTTTTCTATAGATGTTAGGTCGCTTCCTATATATTGACATGTACCTATACTTGGGCAGGCAGAAAGTGCAATGGATCAGATGGATTGGATTGAAAAAATTACTGGCGTCATTGCTTCTTTGTTGAGTTCCCAATCGCCTGAGCGGGTTAGTGATGAAATAAATTTGTCTTTTGCTGGGGTCTAATTGAAATTTGATATATATGAAATTTATATTTTGTTTCAGCGTCTTCTGCTTAGCCCTAAGGGTAGTGGCCATCATCGAACTGCCAGTGAAAGTAGTTCTTTTAGTAGCTCAACAGAACTTGACCATTCCATAAGTGAAGATTGCATGCTGGAAAAGAACTCAGGAAGTGGGTACTTCGAGCACTCTGCCAGAGTCACACAACACCACCGAATGAGCATGAAACCTGATAAGCCAATTGACTTGCTTAGGAAGGTAGTTGGCAATAATATCTGTGCTGATTGTGGTGCTGCAGAGCCTGATTGGGCATCTTTGAACCTTGGAGTTCTTCTATGCATAGAGTGTTCTGGGGTGCACAGAAATCTCGGTGTGCATATATCTAAGGTAAATTTGCAATTTTTTAGCAATTTATATGTGCAAAAAGTTCATGGTACAACTGTATGGTGTAAAAAGCCATTTTGCAGCTTACATGTATTTGGATTTTACAGCGATGGTACACTGGAATGGTACTTTTATATCTGTGCATGGTCCCCCAATGGTTTTTGGGTTGCATTGGTGTCGATATCATGCACGGATATTTTAAGATAGTTCAATGCTTGCACACATATACATCTAGTAACATATCATTGTAGATTTGGTATTTTGTGACTTCATAATTCGTGTGACTAATGGACTGAACTTTACCTAAACAAGTACCTTGTATTGGCAGGTAAGATCTCTGACACTTGATGTCAGGGTGTGGGAGCCATCTGTAATCAATCTCTTCCAGTCATTAGGCAACACATTTGCCAACACTATATGGGAAGAGATGTTACCTTTGTCAAGCAGTGTTGATCATGGTGATATATCAAGGTAGTGATGCTGCTTGTAAATATACAAAAGTTGCAGAATTGCTTCCATTTTATTATCATGCATCTAACGTGCAAGTTGTTTTGCAGGGATGATGGTTTGGAAAACACGTCTCCTAACTTAGTTGTCAGCAAGCCTAAACACTCGGATCCTATCGCTGTGAAAGAGAAATTTATCCATGCAAAGGTACTTCCTAGTTTCCCTATTGCTCCAGCCTATTCTACTTTATCAACAAACAGTTAGCAATCACTGACCAGGAAAATGCAATTTCATGAACCGCATACGATTTGGTTTTTTAGGCAGCATCTATTGTTTGTAGTGTATATAAAAAAAATACCCATGAAACTGCATGGTGTTTACTTGTTGATTATTATTTCCTGTAATATTCCAGTATGCTGAAAAGGATTTTGTACGAAAGCATAATATGGATGAGATTCAGCTAGCACAGCAGATGTGGGATAACGTAAGTTCAAACAACAAGAAGGGGGTCTACAGTTTGATTGTGGGGTCAAACGCTGACATAAATCTTGCTTATGGGCGGACATCTTTTAATCTGGCTTTGACTCTTGGAAAAGCGCTTCTTATACAAGAGCAACCAGCTTCACCATCAGATGGAAGTTCAAGATGTTTTGATCGCAGTTCACTCGAGAAGATTTCACCCAGGGACTCTATGTCTCCTGCCAGCACAAGTGCACGTATAGATGATATGGATGACTCTGTTGAGGGATTATCTTTGCTTCATCTAGCATGCCGTGTTGCAGATGTAGGCATGGTTGAACTACTCTTGCAGTACGGTGCCAATGTAAATTCTACAGATTCGAGAGGTTGTACACCGCTTCATCACAGTATTTTGAAAGGAAGACACAGTTATGCCAAGCTATTGCTTTCTAGGTATGTCAATCCTTATAATATAAATTATTATTCCATGCATGTATTTCCAGAAAGCTGGGCATATGCTGAGTTTAAAATGATGTAAAATGGCGAATATGTCAAGTAGAGAACCCTAGAGCACAAGAGTTTAAAGCGAATGCGGTTTTAGGACCTTTGGGTATGACCGTATGACCATATGAGTCATCCATGTTTGCTTGGTAGTTGGTACGAACGAAATCAATCGTAGTCTCCCTCAGTGAGGCTGAGAGCTAGCAATTATTGTTTAAAAGGTCATGAATCAGCTTTGGTGAAGAATGCTGCTATTAGTTGTATCTTCATGAAAAATGGCAAGGTCGCTTGACCATTTTAGGTATATGGCTTATCCTTATAGAACAGACCTTATTAGGAGGGGTCTAGCAACTTATCATACAGGACTTCAGGGCTTAGGCTAGGGTGGCATTTCCTTTGGGTAATTCTATACGGCTTATCCTTATAGAACAGACATAAAATGCCAGGAGAGGTCTAGCAACTTATAATACAGGACATCAGGGCTTATGCTCTGCTGGCATTTCCTTTGGGTAATTTTGTTTTCGCCACTATTCTGGGGAATTACAATTGTCACTTTCCCTCACTGACTTTCATGATGCACGCCCAGACCCAACCCCAGTTGAGATAACCAGTGGTAAGAACTAGATGAAGGCACTGCTTATTGGCAAAAATGAAAGCTTGAAGCAAAAAATCGGGGAAACTCGAGCAGACGCTAACTTGCTTTACTTTCCATGCAGAGGTGCTGATTCACAAGCTACAGACCGAGATGGTAGAACAGCATTGCAGTATGCTATTGATGGTGGAACTATCGACGATGAAGAGATTCTTGTTTTATTAGAAGACCCAAGTAGATAATGCATTAGCTAGCCAGATCTTCAGTTCAGCAGTAGCTTGTGCTCCGATGTGCCTTCTGCTGCAGTACTAGCCACGGCTCCAAATTTGTCTAGTCGCCAGCTGGTGATCCCAGCTGTGTCATGAGAACAGTATAGTGTTCCGGAGCCACAGTGCGCCTCGGTTTTGGTCTCCTTTTTAGCGTGAGTGACCCCCTGTTTGTTGTGGTTGCAATTTGCAAGGTTTCGGTTTTGTTTGTCGATGAAGCACTGTAAGTTTGTACATTGCTTTGGTCCCGAAGTCCCAACTTGAGGTGGCTGCCCTTCTGATTACAGATGATGTACATATAGTGATCGATGCACCGTGATGATTTATGCAAGCATTATTAGTTTTGGTGAGAAGAAAACTCGGCCCTCTCCTGTTTACACTTGCTATGCCATTTCATAGGCTCTTGGACGGCTCCAATTAATGGAGCAGCTACAAGAACATGAATGCCCACAATTCCAGATACTGTTTCTGATGACGGGCTTGCTCTGATTGTCTCTGTTGCTGAGCAGTGTTTGAGTTGCTCTCGATGGAGAGAATATCTCTGCACAGGCACAGCTGCTCACATGCCGACGCATCCAATCATGCTTTGCAATGGCCTTAAGCTCCAAACTGTGATTCCTCTCAACTCACAGTAGCTGCAGAGGCAGCTGCCTCAGCAAGCATGAGAGGACACTGTCAGGCTACACTGCACTGCAGCCGGTTCCTGTTCATGGCCACCAATACCAGCAAAACATCACCCAGAATCATCACTGGCCGGATACCCCCAACGTGTCGTTTTCACGGCCCAGGAAAACGGCACCGTCTCGCACACAGATGTATGGCCACAGCTCTCGATGCTCTGCTGTACGTGCGTACGTACGTACCCGTCATGAACAGCTTCACAGGCTCACAGCGATCGATCGCAATGTGTCAATGCCGAGATTAATTGCTACGAAACAAACGACTTGATCGATCGATCCGTCGGCTGGTTACACACTTGGAGCCTGCAGATCGATCCATCAATCTATCCATCCATCTATCCATCGATCCGTCGGCTGGGTTACACACTTAAAACATGGAGATGGATATATGGATGAATGGATGGATCGATTTTTGCTGACTTGGCAATGACGTGGCAGTCCAATTATTTATCATGTGTGATGTGGTAATGACGTTGCAATAACGTGGCAGTCCAGGTGTTCACCATGCGTGACGTGGCAATGACGTGACAGTCCACGTTGGCAAGAAAACCATAATACGCTGTTTTGACCAGTCAAAGGATAGGTTAAGTTCGGTTTTGCTACACGACGAACCTCACAAGTTCGGTATTAAGATTTAGGAATCAAAATGGTACAGCGGGCATAGTTAAGGGACCAAATCAGCACTTTTTCCATATATATATATCTTCATGCATCCATCATAATCCATGGCCCGAGGTAGTATATGTACATGTAAACATACAGTTGAAGATACAAACTAGTGATTTTTGAAGCTAAAACTAGTGATTTTGGATTAATAATGACCTCAACAACCCCAGTACCATAGATCGATACATGCATGTATGCATGCATCGATCATACATGGCACTTGGTCAAGGCGTTTTCTCAAGGCCAATTGCTGCCTATAGCTTGTGGCTGCGTACGTGCCGGCTCGTTTCCTCCTCCAATATAATTAATCGATCATGGCTAGCTGTGACGAACCAATCGTGTGCACATATATACAGTGTGCGTGAGTACATGCGTACGTACGTACGCCATGCAGAATGACGACGAGGCAGCGTGCGTATAGCGTATCCATCAATGCGCGCAGAGCCAACGCTAGCTGCGTGCGTACGTACGGCGGGAGCGTACGTACATGCGAGAGAACAGCTAGCGCGCGCGAGCATGAATCGCTGCGCCGTATGCCTTGACCTTGCCTGTGTTTCAACAGTAGAATAACGAGGGTACAGCAGGCACACTCTCGTTGCGTCATCACGTAACCCTACCTCGATCCTCCAGCCCGTTCTAATAAACTGCTCACCAGCAATTAATTCGGCTAGAGCTAGCATTTTAAAAAATGGATCCGACGCAGGCAATTTCGGCTAGAGCTACACGACGAACCTCACAAGTTCGGAATAGTTCAATTCTTGCACCTGACCTGTTTCGCGCCACCATTTTTCTCCTCACCGGCGCCATCCGCTCAGCCACTCGCCACCGCCTTGAGCCGTTGGGTTAGGGTTTGTGGCCGATATAGGGCTCAGGTTCACCGTCGGGCTAGCTTAGAGGGATGGCCAAGGGAGGCGGCGGCCTGGCAGTTGGTTGGGGATGGAGTGAGGGCGACGCCGGGGGATCCGTGGGAGAGGGTGAAGGCGGTTGGGGCGGTGGTGGCGGGGGGTGAAGGCGCTGGCCGGGTTAGGGGTGGGCGGGGCGGCACGGTGGCAGAGCGGCGGCGATGGGATGAGAAGTGCGGGTTTCGCGGGGGAGAGAAGGGGAGGGAGGTTATGGGGATGTGGGAGGAGATCTCAGTCGTTGGATCGTAATCCAATGGCTGAGAAATCACTTGGGCTGCCCTATAGATGGGCATGCAACTGCTAGCAGGATGATCCCTTTTAAAAATCAAAACACTTTGGCTTCCCGAATCGGTTTCTTGAAAATTAATCTTGAAGTAGCTTGCGCAACTCTTAAACACAAGTTAACTAAAGAAAAGAACCGGACAGTCTTTCGAAGGAAGCAAGTATGTACGGATTTGGATGTCCGATCAAGAGAAAAAAATCAGGTTTTGTTCCAAATATAATCAACTTATTCCGAACATATATAATATGTTGTTGAAGCATACAAAATATATCATTGGAATATTTGGTTGTCTCTGTTGGAACATGATGTTCTGCTGACCGAACATGCAATATGGAGTCATCTAAAAAGCAAAACACCTATTAGAACATATCAATAAAAACTATTGAAACATGCTAAAAAAGCTGATGGAACATGACAAAAGACAGGATGTAACATTTGAACTTAAACGATCAATGTTGGAACATGCTAAACTAATTGTTGGAACATGGCAAAAAGAATGTCGAAACATACCAAAATAACTGATGAGCATGCCAAAATATATGAAAAACACGTCTGATCAGCTAGAATGCCCGATCGAAATCTTTTTGAAAGAGGGGCAGGAGAATTGCCGACATATTTCATTCAAGCAGGAGAAAATAAAATAAAAAACCCGCAAGCATGGGGTATAACCACAACACAACGCTGCAACTCTGGTCAAAGGCAGAACACCACCGACCACCGCCGGGCTAGAATACACGCGTATAGAGGAGAACGCAGTGCTGCCGCTGCCACCTAGGCCGAAGGCCTTACAGGAGATGGAGAAAGAGATACAGTAGGAGGAAGGGGTGGAGACACCGGCCACACATAACACCACCAAACAAACGGCTAAAGGCAACAAGAGGGACGAACCAGCGACTACCCACAGCACCAGAGCAGACCACGATGCCTCCAACAAGGTAAACGACGAAGAACCGCCGTCGTCACAGACAGCACGGGGCTTTCGCCCAACAGGGGAGCAACACAACGGTGCCTCTAGAAGGGAACGACACTGGAAGCGCTGCCACCACCAACCCAGCAGGAGCTTGGCAAGGCTTTCGCCCGAAACGCTCAACCCTGGCACCACGCTAAGGGTAGTCTCGGACACGCCCGCACAAAGCACGAGCTGAGGGGCGCAAACGCCGGAGGACCTCAAGACAAAGACCGATCTGTCCCCTGAAGCCGAACAAGGAAGACGCCGTCACCGCCATCGTAGTCCTCACGGGAAGAGCGGAGGGTACGATGGCGGTGAGCGGGACTAGGGCTGGACCAAAAGCTCGGGCTCGACGAGCTATTCGAAATCGGATCGAGCTCGAATCGAGCTCGATCCTGAAACGAGCCGATCTCGAGCCTAAGACAAAGATCGGTTGTGTTTCGAGCCCATCCCGAGCCGATCTCGAATAGCTCGGTGCAAGCTCGAATGCAACCTCACCAGGCAATTCTTCGTCACTCGTCAGCCCAACTGTCCAACTATCTTACCTACGGCCCAGCCCACCACAAAACTATCCAAGCCGCCCCACTCACTCGGCCACTCCTCTGGCTCCTCTCGTCTTGCGGTCTTGCCTAGCCCAGACACACACCGCCCGCCTCCTTCCTCCCTCGGTCCCTCCTCGGCTCCTCCTCCTCTCAATCCCAAACCCTAGAGGCGCCGCCGCCCGGCCGCCGCCATGCCCTAGCCGGCAACGGCTCTTCGCCGCCGTCGGCAATGGCTCTTCGCCCCCTAGGCCCTAGCCGTCAACGGCTCTTCGCCGTCGCCGGCCCGTCGTCGCCGTTGAGTACCCCATCACCCATCGGCCCATCGTCGCCAGATCTTGCTGTTCGCCGCCGTCTCCAAGTCCAAGGCAAGGCAAGGCCTCACTCAGTCACTCCTCCTCCAGTTCGCTATCTCCGGTTTCACTAGGTGAGCTTGCCTGTTGTTCATCAGATTGCATTTGCTAGATGGAATGCTATAACTATGTTTATGTGTGATGTGTCTTTGTTGCATATATTTCTCCTTGCAAAACCATATAAATCAAGGTATTATGTGCCTCATGAGCTGAAAACGATTCGATCTCGAGCTCAACCGAGATTTTGTTGATCTCGATCTCGATCCCTATCTGAAACTCGAACCTATTCGATCTCGAGCTTTGGCAGGGTAAGCTCGCTCAGGATCGGATCGAATCCAGCCCTAAGCGGGACCTCGCCAGGCGGAGAGAATGCCGAGGCCCACGATCGAACGAGGAAGACACTGCCACCGCTATCGAGCACCACGAAGAGAGGAAGGGTTGGACAGCGATGAACGGGACCTCACTTGGACAGGGCTCGGTGAGAGTGTCAGGGCGGAGAGACAACTGAGCGCAGCACCAAGCCGAAGGTAGAGGTGTCTGTCGCGCCGCAACAGGCATCGCTGTCTGGAGCCGGCCAGACTCCACACTGGCATGACAACCCGACCGTCGATGCATCGCCGATGCATATAACCCTCGCAACGAAAGACAAGGTGTCGGATCCACGTAGCCACCATAGGACAGCCACCAACGTGACAGGCGGGCGCCGATGCACTGTCCAACCAAGGCAAAGCCAGAACCAGTGACCGTGACACCGAAACTGAAGGCATAAAGCCGCGACGACCACCAATACATCAGGGCACTAGAGCTCACCAGCTCCGATAGGGACCATGCTAAACCCGGCCCTCCCGCAGACAGATCTGGCCAGCACCACTGACGTGGACCCTCTCGAGTGGCCTATCGACAAGGCGGGCACGAGGGGATGGGTAGGAAGGGAGAGGTAGAAGAATGGGAGGGGACAACCACCATTAATTGCCGCCATGCAGGCCGCACGCGTCAGCTGTAGGCATGCCGCTGGCCAAGACGCAGCAGGGGGACGGGCTCGCCGCCGGCTGAGGCGCAGCGGGCCACCGAGACACAGCCATGGACGGGAGGGGGAGCTGCCCGCCCAAGCCGCCGTCGGCCGAAAGAGCCCGTCCCAGATCTGGTGAAGAGCGCCATGTTGGACAAGGAGTACGGGGAGCGGGAGTGCAGCCACCGCCGCTGGCCACCGCCGCCGACCACCGTCAGTTGTCACCGTAGACAACCGAGGCCGACACCGATGGCCATGGCCTGGCCAGATCTGGCGAAGGACGCCCAGCCGAGTCACAAGGGAGGTGGCGTGGGATCTGCAGGCGAGGACGTTGAGGCACGCCAGACACGGGAGCCGCCGTTACGCCGCGCCGAGGTGGACGGTACGGTGCCGCCCCTGCGCCGTGCTGAGGAGGGATGACAGGGCACCACCTCTTGCGCCACGCCGAAGGATGCCGCACTGCTGGAACCACGCGCTATCCGCCGTATCCGCGTGCCCCCTCGCCGGATCCACGAGTTGAAGGCCGCGCCTTTGCTGCCGCTGCTCGACCTGGTGGCCATCGGCGACGGCAACATCGCGGCGCTCGAGGGGAGACGACGCACTTGGAGGTAGTGGTGGGAGTTGGGTCGTGCCGTGCCGACCCGGGCCGGGCCCGTCGTTCCTCGGGCCGGTGCAAAACGGGTCGGCACGGCCCGGTCCGCACTTCAGGCCATGACGGGCTGGCACGGAGTCCCAAAATCTAGGCCCGGCATGGCCCGAAAGCACGGCGGGCCGGCTTCGGGCCGGGCAAGCCCGAGCACGGCACCGGTAACAAAACAACAGGCAAAATGATTTTTTAGAAATTCATAAGTTGCTCAAATGAAAAAAGTTGTCTACATAGAAAAGATGCGTCTCAAACTTATCTACAACTTTTGTGTTCAATGCAAATTCATCCGAGCAACATAAGACCTCTAAAATGGTTAATTACCGAGGACGGTGCCGTCGGCCCGAAAGCGGGCAGCGAAGAAAATAATTTTTATAAATTCATACGTTGCTCACATGGAAAACTTGTCTACATAAAAAAGATGCGTCTCAAAATTATCTACAACTTTCGTATTGAACAGAAATTGATTTGAGCAATAAAAGACCATGCAAAATATAAAATACTGACCCGTGCCTCTATTAGGGCCGGACCGGCCTAAGCACGGCCCGTACAGTCGGGCCGGGCCGGGTGGCACGCCGTATCTGGTTTCTGGGCCTGACGCGGCACGCCATTTCGGGCCATGCCGGCCCGGCCCATCAAATGTCCGTGCTTGCCGTGCCGCGGGCCTGTTTTTTCGGGCCGTGCCTAGGTTGGCCCGTTTGGCACGGCCCGTTTCCCCAGCACTACTTGGAGGCGAAGGACGGGAGCTACACGGGAAGGAGGAAGGGGAGGAGAAGGAGGAGGAGGAGGGGGCCACTGCTAGCCGGCGGCGGTTGCACTAGGGTTTGGGTGCGGAGTGAGCTGGGAGGCGGGGATGCCCCCCAGCCGCCCCTTGGCCATAAGTTGCACTTTGCCCGATCGAAATTAATACGTCTTGCAAATCATCATGTACTTTCTAGTATGTGGCAGAAACTTGTTCCATTTTTTGTTATCTTTCTGTTGCATGTCTTACCATAAGACATTATTTGCCATTTTACTTTGGTTTTAAGCTTTTGTAATAAGAATTTGCAAATAAGAAATTGTTTGACATTTAGCTTTGATTTTAAGTTTTGTATTAAGAATTTGCGATGGCTGTATGCATCCCTATTCCCTTTACAACAACTCAAAACCTATCCTTTTTAGAACAGCCAAGGGGAGACTTAGCTAGCTAGCTAAATAGCTAGCACTGATTAAATATTAATTGATCAACGAGGTGTACGTACGTGAGTACGTGTGTGGAATTTTGGTGGCTCATGAACAGCGGTCGTACGCTCTGTGCAGGAGCTAGGGAGGAAGAAGATAGCTGGGCGGTGTATGTACACATGCACGCATGCATGCACACGGGCGTATGTGTGCGTACTCAGTACCTACCGGTCGAATCAAGCAAGTGCGATGTGTTAGACAACCACGCTACCGAGTGTAGTCCGAGGTTGCCTAGCAGTGCGTAGATCGTAGACGACGAAGAACAATCACAGATGAACACAGAGATGTAGGAGAGGAAAGTTTCTTTATTGCTTTTCTTAGGGATACATAATAGATTGAAACCTCTCCTATTTATGCTTGGGTGCTAGGGTTTCGGCTGGTCCATCCAAGTGGGCCCCACCCCTTAGCCGAGCCAGGCCCAAGGCCTGCCGGCCAGATGTGGTTCCTTAACACGATGTACAGCTAATTAACGAATAACACGAACAAGAAAGGCACTGATACGTGTACGTACACGCAAGGTCTTTTCGATGTAGAAAAAAAAATACATGCAAGGTCTAGGGTTTACGTCGGAGAAGATAAGTTTTTCTTACACGCCTTCGAATCTTCGATCCCAGGGAGAAATGTGTATGTCTGTACGGTACGAGACAGTCAATGCATGATCGATCGATCGAACTAAACATCACACGTGTACACTTCGTCATTTATAGAAGGAAGAGTGTCTCAGTTACACAAGAGTTATTTAATTTCATTTGATTTTATAAACCATTGAATCTCAATCCAATGATTCAGATTACTCTTCTTTATACACTCTGCCAGCTCACTCCACTTCATCGAGAAAATCCCATCTCCACCTCCTCATCCCCCGATCCCGTCGCCCCTCCTCTCCTTTTTCTTTCCGACGTTGCCGCCCTTCCACCTCCCCCTTCTCTCTCGCTGGTGTTGCGTCTTCTTCCCCTCCTCCATCTCGATCGTCGATGCTACTCCATACGCCTCCACCTCCTCCCACGCCACCACCGACCCACCTATCCACGACCCCATCAACCCTAATTCCTGTCGTGTGGGCAGATTTGCCTATCATCGGCGCCCAACCGCTTTCGACCAAGCAAATGGCTCCGGCGCCACTGTCGATGCCTCAATGCCCTCATCACTATGATCCCCACCCTACCGTTGGTCAGTCGCCTCCCCAACCTCCATCTAAGTCCGGAGGCATTGGAGAACCCTGACCTCGAACCCTAACCCTAATGGCGCAACGGCGATCGGAGAGGAGGAAAAAGGTGGTGACGCTGATGATATACCAGGTAAGTCAAAATCAACTGATAGCTAGGAATTTTTCAAACAATTGATGTTTAGTAAAGTCATTTATTAGATAAATTTGTAATTAACTATATATGTGTCTGGAAATGCATTCCCAGCACTCTATCCTAGATGCACATACATCAATTTGTGCCATTAGATCGTGTTTAAGATTTACGTGCAACCCCACTCCCTCTATCATGTATCCTTTTTGTAAAAGAAATTTTCTACTTTGAACAAACAATGAGGAGCGGTGATACAATGAGTCGACATAGGTTTGACTACTGAAGAGGAGAAAGAGGAGGGATAGACTGGATCATATAGCAGAGGGCGGTGATCAGTGGTGGATCTACAGTGCATGCACGGGGTCAAACGACCCAGTGCCTTTCGGACAAACCTTCTTGTTTCTTGCTACCCTGTTAATATATATACATATAAAATTACAATTTGAAGCTTAAACATAGTGATTTAGTGTTAAAATGACCCCGATTACTCCAACGACTTGTTTTCTTGAATCCACCCCTGACGGTGGTAGAATAATTGGAGGGTGGTGTACATGATGACTGGGGGGCAGGTGAGGTCAACACCAAGATATAATTCAACCGTCGGGGCGGGGGAGGGGGATAAGGAGGGAGCAGAAGAAAGATCTGCGCACACATTAATTTAACTAACTAATTTTTAGAGTTTTTTTTTCGCAAATTGTTATGATGCAAGGAGCTGATCTGGATCGCTAGCTATCCAGCGGTCACTCACGTGGGCGGGGTGCACATAGTAGCGGGAAAACCACTCTCCTAGATATATATATGACACGCATCTATTCTGCATGCAATACTTCAGCACCAAAGCGATCGGCACGTACAGTTTATGCTCTCGATCGCATGCATGCATTGCATGTATATATAATAATATATGGCCCCTACAGCCCACACATTGCTACCGCGCTCATGTGCTACGCCTTTTATCTCTTGTTTTCTTCACTAGTACTGTGGCTAGCTTGCACTTCAGTTAACACTTCACAGCAGAGGCCCAAACCTGCACTACAGGAGAACGCCACAGTATCGACGGTTCAGACCGTCGATACAAGAAACAAAACCGTCGATATACATTAGTGTCGACGGCCAGCCGTCGACACATGGCCGTCGAGGCTGCTTCGTCGAGAGATAAGACCTGTCTCGACGGCTAAGCCGTCGAAACTACTTATATCGACGGTCTACGCTCAAGCCGTCGACACAGTACCAGAAAACGCCGTTTCCGTTCGGGAAGCCTAGTATCGACAGCCGAGCTCACGCCGTCGACAGTATCTGTGGTGGGCCCTACAGCCAAGCGTTTTCGGAAAACGTGGCACGGTTTGATTGTATCGACGGTACGAATAACGGCCGTCGACATTGTACGTGGTGGGCCCCACGAGGGCCTGTGTTATAGTATCGACGGCTAGGCATTGGCCGTCGACACTGTACCAAAACAGAAAAAAAAAATAAATTAAAAACCGAAAAAACCACAAATTTTAACGGCTGCGGCTGCTCCCAGCAGCAGCCGCAGCCGCACCTGCAAACCCAAACAGCCCCAACATTCAAATATACCCCTCGTCGCATATACGCGACCACAATTCATCACAAATTGATCAAATGCACATAAATCTATAGAAATGCACAAACTAAACATAATTCCATCACAACACATTTACGAAACATCCAAATTCATCACATAAGACATCGCAGTTCAAGTTTTAACTAAATGCAATAAACAGAAAAGTTATTGCTCTGGATCGCTCGGAGGGGGTTGGCTTGACGGGGGTGGATTGGACGGATGGCTAAACATTGGTGGGGCACTCGCGAAGAGGTCGGTAACCCAGGTTGGGCCCTCCTGGCTCGCTGATGTGTCTCCTCCCTCCGTGCCGTGAAGTTCACCCATAGCCGCAGATCCGGACCCCTGCATATATACCACATAAACGGCATAAACGGTTTGCAACATTTACAAACGATCTGCAACATGAATTAACGTGAGTCAATGACTTACCGCCTCCGTAACATATGGCAAGCCACCATGCGGACGAGCTGGGCCCGCGTATTCGCCTGGTGGAGGAGTGTGGCTGCCGTAAGCGTAATAACTTCGTATAGCATACATTATACGAAGTTATACGAAGTGTCGCCTACTGTTTTGAGACATGGAACTTAAAAGAAAATCTTTTAGATTCAACTCTTTGACTTGGTGTAGCACTTGTGCATATTTGAACATGCTTGT